>CABFWB010006747.1:19741-30378 GCA_902151455.1 Timema bartmani
CACCTCATTACACCCTATCTCTATCTTGAGCTAGTTCTATCCAGTCCACCTCATTACACCCTATCTCTATCTTGAGCTAGTTCTATCCAGTCCACCTCATTACATTCTATCTCTTTCAGGTCCATTCTAATGTTATCCTCCCATCTGAGTCTATATCTTCCCAATGGTTTCTTCCCATTGGGTCTACAAGTCAATACACTCAGTAAGTGTCTAGATTCTCCCATTCACGATGGATGGACTGCTTTCCGTAATACACGAGACTTGGTTATCCTGACACTGTTTTGTGACGAGTACAGGGTATGTAACTCATCTTTATGTAACCTCCTCCACTCTCCAGTATCTTCATTCCTCTTTGGGCCAAGTATCTTACTAAGCACCTTTTTTTCAAATATCCTACATTTTTTTTTGTGTAAGCTAAGAGACTACATTTCACACCCAAAGAGAACAACCGGTAGATCTATTGTTTTGTATTTTCTGATTTTTACATTCCTCGATGATGATGCATGCAGTAATTGCAGTATGAATTTCCTAATTTCCACTCTAATATCGTTATTGTTAGTTAAAATTGTTCCTAAATATTTAAACTCATTATCCATGTCAAATGAGATGTTATTAACAGTAATCTCTGTGTTATGTTTTCAGCGTTCCTTTCTAAAGCTATTTCCTTACTAATCTCCAATAAAATGTCTGCATTTCTTGTAATAGCTTCCCAGCAAAGCTATATCATCTGCGTACCCTAAATCTACATTGTACAGTTTAGTGTCAACCCTTCCCTACTCTCTTACATCGTCCTAATAGCGTACTCTATGGCTTGAATAAAAACTAATGGGGAAAGAGCAACTCTTAGGTACAGAATATTTGATGGTTATTTTATTGAATTTGAGATATGAGATGATTCTAAGTAATACAATATTAATCATATAAAATATTTTAAAGTATTTGTTGTGACATTTTAGATAAATAATCACCTTTCAAACTCGATTGTTTCCAAAACAATATATTTTGAAGACAATCCAAAGAAAACAAGTGACACTTATTAATTGCATCTATATTATATGGAAAAAGGTAATTAAAAATATATTTGAATAAACATAAACAATAATACCTAAAGTAGATATAGACCCTAATTGAGTAACACAAGTGGGCAATTGGACTAATCGTAAAGCTCAACTAACTTGTTTTACCGGTGATTGGAATGTTCGAATCCCGTATGGGTGTACTAGAAAGATGTTTTTCCTAGATATTTCCTCACTCTTCCTCTTTAAAAATGCGGGTACATTTCCTCTACATCCAACCTTTCTCATCCCTAACAGATTAGTGTAATTAGTACAAATGCTCATAGCCCGAACGGGTAGTAAGGCGCGGTGCAAATATAATAATTAATGTCCTAAATAATATTCATCCTTATATTTATCAACTAATGGGTGACATATAGTTTTTTATTGCTTCCATTAACTGGTTCATAATTGGAAAGTATTAAAATTCAGTTACGGCACCTAAGTTATTATTTTAATTAGTCCTAGAAAGTTCACAGGTGGGTAATAGCCTGTAATATCCACCATACAGTCATTCATCCATCATTCTTAATGTTCCTTAAATACGACAATTTCCTTTTTGGGTAATGGAAAACTATGAAATGATTGGTAAACAAATGCTCCGGGTAGATAAATACCTGTTTCATTTCTAGGTAGGCAGACCTCTGGAGAGTTTGTAGGCAATAATCAATCTACTTACTTTCATAAACTACCTTTATTGATCTCGTGAATTACGTGTAAGTACTGTGGCTCGTCTATTTATAATCATCGAATTCACAGTGACACGTTGAACAAAATTTCTTACGATAAATACCCAACCCGCTTTGAAGGCCGCATGATCTAAGGCACCACTCTCGCAGTAGATTAGACCGCCGATAACAAGGAGATCGAGGTTTGGGTGTGATGAGAGTGGATTTTCCAAAATGTTTTTCCACTCTCCCTCCAAGCAATTTCTGGTACACTTTCAATAAATATAGCCTTCCTTATCCCTAAAACCATCAGCGTAATTGGTACCTTAGTGTATAATCCAAACGGGTAGTAAGACGTGTGGTTTCAGGGAAAAAAAATTCAGTATTTGAAAGGATGACTTTAGAAATAAAATTATAAACAAA
Organism: Timema bartmani; assembly: GCA_902151455.1. Taxonomy (NCBI): domain Eukaryota; kingdom Metazoa; phylum Arthropoda; class Insecta; order Phasmatodea; family Timematidae; genus Timema; species Timema bartmani. The sequence continues at coordinate 21,888 of CABFWB010006747.1, forward strand.
TTTAACACCCGTTTGGGCTATACGCCATAAAATTATAATTACTTGAGCCAGGCACACATAGACTTTCCCATATACTTGGTGCTGTGATGACCCCTCATCATCAGCCAAGATTTGGCAGTTCAAGATGGTGACTTGCCTGGAAAACTTGTCTCTTGTTTAAATGCGTGAAGCGATATGTTCTATTTGGGCAAAGAATGTTTTCTCAGCCCAGATTCATCGTCACATTGTTAAAGTTTATGACAGTGGATTGATGATAAGGCAACACCTCACCAAATGGTGTTGTGTCTTTGAATCTGGCAGGGAAAATGTGACGAACGACAATTGGGGTCGAAGTGGCCGACAGAACTCCTCAACATCTGAGCTAAATGTTACACATGTTGAGGAACTCGTTCAAGAGGACGAGTAACTTTTCTGATCGACCCTCGTGTATGTATATGTATATATACCTAATATATACAATTTATATATAATATATACAATTTATATATAATATATACAATTTATATATAATATATAAATATAATTATATATATATATATAGTCTCTACTAACTAAGCGATTTTGATCATTTCAGTTTAGGCTTGAGCTTTAAATTTTTTGCCTATATATATATATGTATGTATGCGTGAGTGTGTTTGTGTGTGTGTGTGTGTGTGTGTGTGTGTGTAAGAGAAATACATAAATAGATTATCATTGTGACGTGACCTGTCCCAAAATATTTCAGGCTTCTGTTAGCAACATGATCTTCATCCCCATTTATGTGCTCATTAGAATTTAAACTATGTTAGACTTTTTTCATAATTTTAAAACTCCATCTCTCCCTACGTAAGGTGTAATAAGATTTTCCGTCAACATTCCAACACACAACGATTTTTTTTTTTACATTTCGGTAAATTAAACTATTTTAATCGTCTGGCTATTTTCAAACATAGGGCTAGGTGACAAAGCGAGTGATATGAAGTTGTATAATTCTTTATTGCAGTAAAATTAGGTGTCACACGTAAGTAAATGAAATATAAATGAATTTTTATAGTTAATATCCTTATTTTTTGCAAATTTTTTTAGATTGTCTCACAATAAACATTGATAGTAAAAACCTTACGTAAGATAGATTCAGACACCCCTCCCCCCTCGTTAGAAAACGTAAGAAATTACTGAACCCCACTCCCCTCCAAAAAAAAACCTTAGGTAATTTAAGGACGGCCCCTAACCTAACCTAACCTAACCTAACCTTATGACGTGACCTATTACAGACTCATCCAGGATGCTGTTCGCAACGTGGTGGATCTTCATTACCATCTTGACGTCGTTCTACACGGCCAACCTAACCTAACCTAACCTAACCTAACCTAACCTTATGACGTGACCTGTTACAGACTCATCCAGGCTGCTGTTCGCAACGTGGTGGATCTTCATTACCATCTTGACGTCGTTCTACACGGCTAACCTAACCGCCTTCCTCACCCTGAGCCGTTTCACCCTCCCCATTGACGACGCACGGGGCGTCGCCAAATACCGCTACAGGTGGATCGGTCACAAGGGATTTGCACTCGACCAGATGGTATGCGGTAAGTCCGCTCAACATTTACACGAAAAGCATCATCTGGATTCAGTTCTAGTCCCTTTGCATGGTCTGATGGCTCTTGAATATCATGTACCTAAATAATATGTGCAAAGAACATTTAGTATACTTAGAAAGTTATAATATTATTTATTATTATTACCTAATAGTTTAATCCTCCTTCTTCCTAAGCTCCTCTTTCCCTCAACCTTTCCTTCTATGACGTCATGCAGAAGACCGTTCTTCCTAAGAATATGTACGATCCAGTTTATTTTGTATCGAAGAATCACATCCAAAATGGTTCTTGGAACTTATAAATGTCGAATGGAAAATATTCCTTTAATTTTTTTTTCCTGAAAATGTTCCTTCTATTTAAATATAATGTATTAAATATACGGCTCTTAAGTCCCAAGTCTATACATCAGTTTAATCTACCCTGAAGACGTTAAAATCGGCGACATTATCAAATAAATTTCATTAAAGTAATAACACCGAATTCTAACCAGTGGCCGCTAATATTGATAATACCCAAGTGCTGGGTCAAAGTTGTTGTGTGGATGAGGGTGAGTCCCGTGGTCTCTAGAGGCGATATTATTTGTAATGAGTGTTAGTTGTGTCTTCCACTGATCGGTGTGCTCGCTACCAAGTTGAGCCCTACCGTGTGTCCGATAGTTCTGAGTTTTAAAGGTGCCTTCCAGAAGTTGGCTCCTTCTACCCTCGTCGTGCTTGGCTTCCCTAAACGGCGTGATCACGAATCAGTCTAGAGTTCTGTATGAAGCATAAAAATGAAAGATAACTTAAGTGAAGAGAAAAATAACATTTCTATGGTATATTTTCCCTCCTTTGGATGCTGTGACATTGGCATCTCCTTGTCTGGGTGGCATCTGTGAATCTCTAAGCAATGTAGCTGGGAAAGGAACCCTATTTAAGTATCCCAAGATAAATATAAAAATATCTTGGAAAAATGTTTCCTAGAGCTGTCCTTTCAAAGTTAAACTTAACAAGGTTACACCAAAATAATCTAGGATAATTATTGAGGATTGTGTATTTAAGACTGACAGGAAATATCTAATTAAATAATATGTTTGGATAAAAACACCATAAAAATAATATTTCACTTTGAGTTATCACCAAGATTTACTAAAAATATATATTTTGAATCGATTTCTAAATCAACCAACTTTTAGGAAATAAATTTAAAAAAATCTATTTCATAAACTAAGTTTATGTTTTGAATATGGTATTCAGATGAAATTAACACAACGGTATCTTATAAAAACATAAAGTAGTTTTAGCACACCAGCAAACTATTTGTTCTTGTTTATCCGAAAATAAAAATAAAAATAAAGAAAATATATGATTTTACAGTTTGAAAAATATAAGAAGTTTGTCAATAAGTTATAGTTTATTGAAACTCCTAAACTATATATATTGCCATGTCAAATTTATGCATACTTTAGCCACCATAACTGGTCTATTAAGTGTATACAAGTACTCTTGATTCTGATCCAAGAGACTAGGTCTAAATCCTCACTTCAAGTTATTAAAGGTGATTACGTTATAAATATGATTTTCCCACCTTCTTACAAGGTGAAGGCCAGTGCATTTTACTGAAACACTCCCTGCTATCTTGGCTTGGATAAAAATAATAACATTACGTCAGAAGAAATTTTTTAAAAGCGATCGTTAAAAACAATTTAACGTGTCTTTCATTTTCTGATACGTGTTTATATCATTAGAATTATTCGACCTCTTTTATGCTTATTTATGTTAATGTGTACGAATTACCAAGTGTCTCGCATTTCCTGATGTGTGTGCTTCTGATGTATAATTTTGATGGTACGGTAAAAAATAATAGCGGGATGTCACAAGACATGATTTCGATGACACTTTTTTTTAAATAATAGTGAAATGTTGCAAGATATGATTTTGTTGTATTGACATGATTTTATTTTTAATAGTGGGATGTCACATCAGCTTTATCGAAAAGTTGATGAAGTGATAGAAAAAAAATAGCAGAATATCATTTAAAATCATCGGAAAATTAACGTAAATGAATATAGAAAGAAATATATCTGTATCATAGTACAGATTTATCATCCTCATAGAGAAAACAAACGGATGAATTCCATCGCTCCACGCATATTTTAGTACACTGGATTCGCATGAGTTGATATTGATCGCGAGACTCTTATCCCTAAATCGCTTGCTGGTGGGACCTCAGCACCCTTTGGCTAGGTCTAACCATTCTCGCATAACCTATACATTGGGCAGCCTGATAATAGAGACATCATTAGAATTCATCTTCTTCAACAAGATTCATCAGAAATGTACGCCACACGATTGCACATTGAGTTGGGTAAGAAACATAAAACATACCAAGCTAGAGGTGGGTCAAGAATACTACGTGAACAATCAGAAGGCAATAGAAACGCGCTTCGGACATCGACTGCTAGCTGTTATAGACGGGTAGTGGAGCGTGTTTCTCTCCAGCCGCTTTGATAACGTGACCGACGCCCAGTTTGCCAACTTCACGAAGGAGGACTTGATGCTAATCTATATGTTGCTATATTCAGTCCCATGTGCAGCCATTATATAATTTGAAGGTTTGTATATTATGTTATTCATGTGGTCAATATATCAATATTCTTGTATGTATTCTATAATCTGGTCAATATGTCCACTGACTAGGATATTATTGCCCGTGAATCTATGTTCGTGACTCTATGCTCGTGACTCTATGGGGTATCTACTAGAGCGCTTTGAGAGGAACAATCAGCAGAAGCTTAAAAAGAGAGTAGTGTGGTAAATATGTCAATAGACAAGGATATTCTTGCCCTTAGCCGTATCCACTGCTGACTTGATGGAAGATATACTGCAGTAGGGCCTAGGTTGAGGGAACCAGACAACAGAAATAAATAAGAGAGAGGGTAAAACAAAAGGTAGTGAGCTTAGCGTGACCACGACTGAACCAATTCCAAATTGAGTGGATCTTGTCTCTCCTTTAAGTGTTAAGGCCCAAACTATGGGAAATATAGTTTATACGGTGTAGGAACTAACCCCAGATGTACAACTATTGTTATAACGTATTAGGAAAAATATAGACCGACGTGATGTCAAGGTATTTTGGGCATATATGGAGCATAAACCAGGCATGAATTGAACCTAAAGCAAGTTGACAATAGGACTGCAAGACGTGGATGAACAAATTGAAAAATTGATGACCCTTTGGAGTGATCGAGGAGGCAGATTTACTCAGTACCGTGTCTAACTGAAACCGGTTGGACTCAGTGCTAAACTAGTCGAACAGGTCACTTACGAAATGGAAGATTGATAGCTCACCCGTTATTTATAAAGATTAACAGATTGAGTCGATTCAATTCTCCGTCTTGATGTTAAACGTTAGTCAAGAGATTTTACTTAGTTGAATCATTGTCAGATTGTAATAGCACATTAATGTCAGTCATCGACCAGACAAGTACTAACGTTATTGGCATTTGGCATTTATCAATATGCGGGAATAGTCTTTTGCGAATCCTAATATGAAACGTAAAGTGATGCATCTGTCAAAGATGCCTGTCGAAGGACCTACCTCTACTCCATCGAGTCTCAACCCTGCATTTTCAAGGTACGTTTGCTCACCTTCCCGAAACGATAGATAATTCTTGATATAATTCAATATACCTACATTTATCGATTGATCGTAGGCATTTAAAAAAAAAAGAAATGAAGTAAACCGTTATTGACAATTCTTGAAATGATTTCTACTGTACCCATATCTAGCAGCAATCTTCTTCTGATATGTAAAAGTGAACGGTGTGGTAAGGTGTTCAATCCTTCTTTCTGGATATATATATATATCCAAACTCCATTCCCGGTAGCTAATGGTCTGGCACTATACGAGGTATAGGAAAGATACTTGAAACCACTCAAAGTAATTTAGAATGTGACAGGCTCTACAATGTCCGCTATATCTCCATACGGTATTTCCATAGCGATTAGCATAAGCGTCGTTAAGAGAGTTTATTGGCAGATTTTAACGCTTACAGAGACCTCTCAATATATCGAGGAAGAGAACTTCATCTTGTTTTATCTAGTACGAGTCCCATAACAACTTATTTCAGATGTAGTCATAATAATATAATACTGTCCCTAAAGTTGATTGTTTCTCCTTGTTCGACAACTAATCGTATCATGATGGAATGTATGACTTATTTCACTAAGCGAAGGTAAAGTATATTATTCGGCGCTTCCACTAACATATAGCCTGGATTTACAGCCATGATAAACTAGTTTAGGGTATGGCTCGGTTCTTTGTTTACTCAAGCCCCAACTAGTAAGACTGCCCTTAACACGGATCACGTTCACAGTATCGGTCGAGATGTGCGTTTTCCCACCGTGGAAGAAGGCTGGTCTCGAAACCTAACTGAGATGCGAACTTGCCAGGTCGAGTAAAGTCAATATCTTGATCACAGGTAATGTAGCTCTTTATTATGGTCAGATTACCAATGATACAGAGTTTCACAATGTTCCTAACCACTCCTCGTAAAAATATAGTTACAAACTTTCTAGCTCGTGAGTGCCTGGAGAAAAGATGTATTCTTTCCCATCGCAAAAGGACTTAAAATTACATTCGACTATATTCGGTTGGAATAATTAAACCTTGCCATATTGTTCATTCGGATAAACTTTTCCTTTTGACTATCCTCTTTGCATATTAGGTTAAGAATAAAATAAATCTACAGCTGATTTTAGCACTGAACCGTCAAAGTAAGCGCCATAGACATGTTTGCTATGTTCGGTCACTAACACATAATCTTAAGGAATGCAAGCAAGACATGTATGACAACGGAACACGGTCCCGTTCTAATGATAACGTAGGTGACCTGGTAATCTAGGGGTAAGGTGTCCGACTTCTGTGATGGGAGTCTGGGGTTCAATCCCTTGTCCCAACACAGATTTATCTGATTACCAAACCCTTCCTTCCCCTCTGACAAGACGTGTGTATTAATCACAACTTGTGAATGTGAGGAATGCCAGGCCTCCACAGCCTCCACCGTGGTTCGGATCCCACGTTAAACTGTAGGTCCTCCATTTCATCTCACAATCACCCTACCATTGCACACTAGTGTAAGTGCGTATAACCCAAACGGGTAGTAAGACGTGGTGCTAATAATAATCGTTTGATAACGTGTATTATAATACAATGATAGGTACTCCTGCGAGATATCTTACAAATTAGAACGGTTAACTTAGATTACCAAAACTATCAAAGTATTTAAACACAATCTCCACGTTTTTCTATGTTACCCAATGAATACCATTACCAGTATCTCTATAGAGATGAATGATACAACTCTCGTTCATCCACAATATATTTGTAAGTAAATCTTCTCTTGCACATATACTACCAAAAAAAGGAATTTATAAAAGTTTAGCTTATTTGAGTAAATTTCTTTCGGTAGTATCACGTCTTAGTAGTCAGTTTATTTATTTACGGAAGTAGATACATCCTTTTACCTAAAGCAATTTATTCAAGTATACGATAATGTCTCTGATCCCAGCTCACTTGTGTTTATCAACTTTGGCACTATTGGCAGCTTTCGTGATTATAGCAACACATCCTATGGCTGCTCTTAATTCAGAAATCATAAGAATTATAGGTATGATTTCTCCCTTGTTCTTCCCACGAATAGATTGTTTAGTTTATCAATGATGAATGTATGGTGATGGAGTGCGGTTTGAAAGGGAATTAAATAGGGCAGTGTGAAGGAAGCGTCTTACGTTAGTTTAGTCATATTGAGAGAATGAATGTGGATCAGATGACGAATGACAAAGCAAATATATGAAGGTAGAATGTGTGGATCAAAGGGAAGGGGCTAAGAATATGTAAGACATGGCTAAATGTAGTAGACAAATGTTTGAAAAAGAGAAACTTTAAAAGTTTTAAGAATAAAAGCACATGCATGACTCGGTGTTATTGATTTATGTAGTAAGCAACCAAAATGACTGCGTGTGTGAGTTTTGTAATATTAAAAATATTTTCAATATTCAAGAAATACTTAAAAAGTTTAATTAAACACGATGAAAATAAAAATCTTGTATTATTTTGTTTAATCCACACTTTCAATAGGAATAAATTCATTTTCAGTTAGTACCAATCAATGTTTATGAGCAATGCGGTTTGCGGTTGGAGGCTTAATGTTATGGTCATCTTGAAATTTAAGGTATTAAGTAAATTTTCCCAGTTTCACCAAAAACGTAAAGCAAAGTTGTTTTAAAACTCAAAATGATATAAATATATTTTATTTATTGAGGTAATTTTGGTTCACTCTAGATGATAAGATATAATTGTAATATAATCACTAGACTTCGAATAGCAGACGAAGCTTCGAATGGCTGCCGAAGTCAAATATGGGTTCGAATCGAATAAGAAGTACACCAAGATTCGCTTCAGCTTCGAATTTTTCAGAACTTCGCACACCCATAGATATAGTTAAACAATAAACAAGTGTGATCATAAGGACTACACTCTGTTTAAAATAAACAGATTCTACCAAGGAGTAGCAATTACACTTAACCTACATTGAAGCTTCTCAAATGAAGATGATCAAAAAGTACAAGTTTGTAAAAGACTAAAGATATTTATTTTAACAGATATTACATTATCTGCGCCAAGGGGGTGAGACTGACTCAACAATCATCTTGACCACTACTTGAAGGTTACGTTGAACTGAAGCCTCCTGAATGCTCGTGAGATGAATTGTTGGAATTCAATACATAGTACGAGAGGCGCTGCATTATATACGAAATAAATCTGACGTCCAAGGGTTCAGCCAGACTGACAAGCGTGCGAGCGAGTGAGCGCGCAAGCGACTGGGTGGCCAGACTGGCGAGCGAGCGCGTGATTAGCAGATAGCTCTCGTTAGT
>CABFWB010006748.1:0-20490 GCA_902151455.1 Timema bartmani
AAACAAGTGAAGTGAGCAGCCGCCATGACAGACAAAAGAGAGTAGCGTCAGTGTTACGCGTGAACCGGCCGTGATCTGCCTCTAAAATATTCGCGTCTGTAATGTGACCTCAGTTAGCACTCACATACATAACATTTATAAAGCCAATTTCTCACTTCTTACCTTTTAACAAATAAATAATTAAGAGCTAAGACAATCATTAAGGAAAAAAAGTATTTTTTGGACAAAAAACAGTTAAGTGATCAGATTTATATAATTTGTGATTGTTCTATAAATCAGTATTAGACAAAAAAACTACTTTCTTACAGAGAAAATCAATAATTTATTTGACAATAAAAATAAATGTCTTAATGATGTAGAAATGTATAGAAAATATTGTGTAGACACTGTAAAATAATGTAATAAAAGTGATAAGGAAGGAAGCCAACCTGAAAGTATTGTTAGGCTAGGTAATAATCGAAAACAAACCTAATTTCTTCATAAGTTCTTTACACTTCTACCTTCTTATCATTTTCACAGTTAGGGCTACACATGATTTTAAATTTTCAGAAATATTTCATTTTCTTATTAAGAAAGAAAAAAAACTGTAAAGAACACAACCCCATAAAAATTGGCAATTTCATACTGAGAAAGTTGTAGAGCACCGTACATCATCATCATAGACAACACACAAACAACATGCACCCAGAGTATACAACACACACCTCAAAATAACTTGTCACCTTTGTGCGATGGATTAAACTATTGTTTCCTCTTTATTCACTTAATGTTTACTTAATTATTTTGTTTCCTTATTTATATTGTATCATCTAACCATTGGGTCGCCTCATTGTTAAATATTTTATTGGATACTATTGTATGTGAAATGTATAGGCAACTTGGGATACTAGGACTATTTTGTGGTTGATAAAATGCCAACAATGTACACTGCTGATTTTTGTTAGCAATATACCAGTTTGGTTAATACTTGAAAAAATATTAGAGATATCATTACATTAAAAGAGATAAGGACAACCTGGCTTAATAGTTCCTACTTTAAATTTAGAATGTAGGCCCTACTGCTAGATCTATGTTCCACCGATATATGCAATACTCACATGCCAAGGTAGCCATGCGCTTGTGAATGGCGTCTTCTAAGTATTGTCACCAATAATATGGCTAGAAGAAAGATGACCAGAACACAGCTCACAGCAATTGGTACCAGTGCAACACTTGGGCCACGAGGATGAAGACAGTCATGATCTGAAACAGGTTTAACCAGGCCAAACAAAACTACAGTACTCAAGTTTTACTCCCTTATTAATAATGATACTTAGCACCGCGTCTTACTACCCATTCAGGTTATATGCTTAAGTACTAATTAAGCTAATGGGTTAGGAATTGGGAAGGTTGATTATAGAAGAAGTGAACCCGCATTTGTGTAGAGGGAGAGTGGAAAACTACTTAGGAAAAACCACCCCAGTTCACCCGAGCGAGATTTGAACCTCGATTTCCCCGTCCTCGGCAGACTAGTTCAACATGAAACTAGCGTGTTAGCTAACTACACCACCGAGGCGGGTTACTGCTCCGTTATTAATATAATTACAACAAAGTAAATAATTATACTGGACCTTTTTTTTACCATCAGGTCTTACTACCTCTTAAGGTTTTATGCATTACTCTAATGGGGTAAGGATGAAAAAGAGAGCATTTTCGAGGTAATCTACCCACATTTGCATGGAAGAAGAGTGTGAAACCATTTAGCAAAAACCACCCTCAGATGTTCTTAACAAAGAAGGTAGATAGTAATAGTTTTTGCTATTTCATATAGTCCCATTATAATCCTGGATATATATATATATATATATATATATGATTCAGAATTCAAGTTGAAATAATATAACACAACTGCTCCTCTTTTTCACAAGACACTTTGATCAGGATAGTCTGTGAATACATGATACAAAGGAACATCTTGATACAAGTGTAGAAGTAGAACCTATTGATTGGAGTCTTACTGAGACATTTGATGCCAAGACTGCAACATGAACAGTGAACACACTGCATTAAGCACACTTGGAACATATAAGTGTCTTATAAAAAGAATACAATTTTTATTTTATTTAGCAATCATCATAATACTCGCATCATTATCATAATAGATTTAATGGCAGTGTAATTTTTTTCCTGCCACGTCTTGATACCGATCCGGCTTACACAAAAATGATAAACAATAGAGTTAAAGCATTTTATCTTAAATGAAAGAGCGATCCAAGAAACTATCATTGCTATAGATTGGTAATTGAAGTAATGGCAATCCTTTCAACAAACACCTAAAGATATATCATTTATCGATCTAGTCTACATGATGTTATTTAGGCGATTTACATTAGTAAACCTACTCACCAACACCAAAGACGGTATCTGTTTTGTCACGAAAAGCTTCAAATCGAGTGTTATTGATTTCCAGCGTTGCGACGGTGGTATTTCCTTGTACCAAAGTGAGATTCAAAAGTTGCTTCTTCATACAACGGTAGGACATGCTCACAGGGGTGTTGAACTCAGGGCTAGAGCTCACAAGATGCAATTCTGTGAGATCATGTGGATTAAAGTAACAGCTCTTTACTCACATTATCATTTAATAAACTATAAATATAGACAAACAACTTTGTTTGGTTACATCATTTTTAGCATTTAAAAAAACTTCAGTAGCACATAGATCATACATAATATATTAGACTATTTTTATATGGGGTGGCAATCAATGAGCACAAACTGCCATGATATTAAATTTTGTAAGCGTCGATAATCATTTAGGTCCTCAGCAGCTCTCTCACTGATGAATAGGTTTCTTCTTGACCTCAGTTGTGTGGTATTTCACTTCTTTACTTTTCTACAGTTGATAAACCACTGCCAAACAATGTTATCCTCAGACATTTTTTGCTAAACAAAATACTAATATTTGTTCATTTCAATGTGTGATTATTTGCATATAAATCACTACATGCAGTCAGTATCACGAACCTTATCCCACCAGTGTAAGAGCAATCTCACACTGTATTAACCAGATACATTACAAGGTATTTAGCACCAATACTCACTTTGTACATTGGGGTAGACTTTGGGGTCCAACACAATGAGAACGTTTATTTGAGCAAGCCAGAACTGTTTGGTGGTATCATTCTTGTGGAATTCAAGGGCAAACTTGTTAGTTTGGTTAGTTTCCGTGACCCACCATAGAGAGATAATCTGTTTCTCTGCTCCGCAGTTTCCAGTAACATTTCCGACTGTCTTGGGGCCATCTATTAACAGGTGCTTTGTCTGGAACACACAGTTCTCATGTTACAGTATGCTAGCATTCAGCTATTTCTTCTATAAATTTCTTCTAGACTCTTACATTTTTGTAGATAATTTAAAATTGTGACAAAACTTTTAAGCCCAAAGACTTCAAATATTACATCATAATTAATTAACAATATTATAGATTCATATAAATAACATACTCATTCGAGTTAAAAAAAAAGTTTGTTATAGGCCCATAATATGAGTTAATAACATATTTGTGAATGAAATAAAAGTGAAAAATAATACTAAGATGGATCTTTCTATTATAAAATTCCCTGACTTTTCCAAGTTTTCCAGACAACAATTTTCAAGTTTTCGCAGGTGAATGATGGTTTTTCCTTTTATTTCATTGATCACATAGGTATAGTTTTTTTTTAGTGTTAGAATCTACTAAACATAAACATTTTTTCTAAGATTTTTTCCAGGAATTTTTAAAATTATTATATGCGGCAATGCAAATATATATTATAAAAAACACACTGTACAGTCATCTCTCCAGGCAATGCATTTTGTAAACGTAAAAGAAAGAAAATCTCTTAGCTTACGTTTTAGTGACTAAGTGGGGGAATTAATGTTAGTTTTTAGCCGGAGTATTTAAATTCCATGATTTTTGTTGCTGTTTTTAATATATCATTTGAATAATGACTCATAAAGGTAAGATGCAAAATAAAGTTTTTCAACCAATCATAATGAAGAGCTAAAAGGTACTGGGTCTCATTGATGTCATCAATATTTATCGTGCACCAATGTTTCTATTACAACGAAACAACAAAATTTGGATTTATTTTTTAATTATTTTTTTATTTCTTTAAGAAGACCATACAATTTTTTATTCAAATTTCTTCTATACATATTCAATGGAAACAGACTGTAGTAAGTATACACATAAGTATTTATCAGAATAAAGTGAGAAACCATTATATGAATAAAGCCATTCTTAGTGTGTAACGTTTTGGAATAAACGTTACGAAAAGACTTACCAGTTGAAGGTCTTTACTGTGTTCCTGTATCACGAACCAGCAGACAATCTAACCAAGTCAGTCACTCGGAATGACTATGTGTTCGTGCAACAACAAAAACATACCGGCCAAAGCTCAACATGGACTCATATGATTTGGCAGAGCTCTTGTCTGACATGAGCTTGGTTCATCATCACGTGTTATATGTTCTCCCCTCTCTCTTTTGCACCTCTATCTTTCCTTGTTTTCATTGGTCCCTAACACCACAATCAAGAACGTATTACCTTTTGTGGGCATGTTCTAGGGTAGCGTATGAGTTTCTGATCGTATATATTGGCTTATTATAATGGTTTAATATCACACTTGGTTCTAGGCGGCGATGGAGGCCACCCGTTGGTGATCATCTCTTATTTGTGCTTCACACTCCTCAATGCTAGACGGTGAGCTCGTAATGGCTAGTTAACACTATATTTTAAGGGGACATTGTGCATATAATTATGTTTGGCTAACTTAGTTTTGTCAGCGCTTAACGCTTGCTAAGGAGACATTGTGTCTTTAGTCATGTTTGTCTTAATTTGTTTTACCAGCGCTTAACGCTTGTGCTTTGAGGGAACGTTGTACCTTTAGTCATGTTTTTCAGGTTATGTTTTGCTAGCGCAAGCCATATTAATTTAAGGGGACATTGTTACTTAAGTCATGTTTTTCTATACATATTTTGTTAGCGATTATGGCTTGTATTTTAAGGGAGACTGTGCCCATTGTCATAAATTATAAATTTGAACAAGTGGAGCTTAACGCTGCACATTGATTTGGATCAGTGAGGCACCGACTTTGCCCTAAATACAGATTTGTTTCTAACACTTTCTTTCATTTGCTCTAAAGAGCTATCTATTGTGGTATGATCCCGATTTTGAATGTCTATGTATATAATTTTTGATGTGTCAATAAAATTGTTATCTAGAAGAATATATTTTCCTTTTGGGTACAAGTGCACCCACTTTTAGATAGAACAATGAGTGGACTTGATGGTCATATCATGCATGTCAGCACACATCTAGCTATAGAACCTTGATGAAATAGTAATGTATAAGAAGGTATGCATGATAATAAAATAAAATACATGTGAGATTATTATTGACCAGCAAAAGTACCGCGGGTAATGCTTTTCTTTGCTTCAAACAGACAGAAAATAAAATCTCTTCATTTTATTTATTTCGATCCAGTTTTTGAGTAAAAATTAAATAAAAAATTTAAATTTCCAGCTTCAAGGTGCCTATGTTTGTGTGCAGGAGCTATTAATTTTTAAATGTCAGCCCTCTGTATTTGGTATATATCACGCAATGCTCATGACAAACAAACTGTTCATTTTATTAACACATATTAATATTATAATACCTAGATTAAGGTAAACAAAAGAAACAAATTAAGTATTGTTTGGACAAGTTGTGTTAGTTTAGTAAGTAGCTTGCCGGTTTATTTACAGAGTTATTTTGATAACCTAAACTACTAGCCTACATCATTCTGCTTCCCACCAAAAGATTTTGTTGCAAAGTAATGTATATTTTGGCTAGGCGTTCTTGTAAAAATAATTGTTTTACATGCTTAATTATATCCAAGACCATTTAAGACTACTATTAGCTTGGTAAGGATAACACAACTATTCTCACCTCATTGGCTGAAATGACGTAAGACACGTTCACTTGCATGGCCATCTCTACTATGATACAAGTCACGTTGGTGGTGTGGTTCTGTACCACCCAAGTTCCAGGCTCTGGTTTCGGACTGGGCTTGGGTGTTGTTACAGGAGCTGTGGTAGTGGTGGGTGGTGGAGTGGTGGTGGTTGCTGGTGGAGTGGTGGTAGTTGGTGGGATGGTGGTAGTTGATGGTGGGGTGGTGGTAGTTGTTGGTGGGGTGGTGGTAGTTGATGGTGGGGTGGTGGTAGTTGATGGTGGGGTGGTGGTAGTTGTTGGTGGGATGGTGGTAGTTGTTGGTGGGATGGTGGTAGTTGTTGGTGGGATGGTGGTGGTACTTGGTGATGTGGGGGTCTGTGTTGTGGTTGTTATGTTTGAAGGCCGTGGTTCTGGGCCTATATCTACTTTGTTTTCAGATGTATAATCTCCTGAAATGAGTAAAGGTGTTATTTTAATATCAAGAGTTAAAAACTTATACCATAATTTATCAAAATAAATAATATAATATATGCATCAGATTTACTACTATTTATATAATTTAATGTATTACTTTTATTTTGTATAATCCAAGGCTAGGAAGAGCCTAAAATGAGAGATATAAAAGTAACTAGATATACTTTTACATATTCAAGTCATGTTATTTGCAGCTGCCACTTTTGATAGATGTTATCAATACTTTTAAAATAACACTTGAATAGTATATTAAAATTTGGTCAGAATTTTTTTTTGTGTGTGTGTCTTCCTGGATGTAATAATAAGATGCCAAAACACATATTATAAAGTGCACCAATTACTATCACATGAAATATTTAGGCTTTAGTTAAAGATAAACTGTAATAATTAATTCTGCAGTCTTCCTGCGTGAAACACTTATTAATAAGGCTCTCTCTTGACTGATCTAATTGAGTGGGATAACTTTAAAATATTGTAATGTGTTAGTCCAGCTACGAAACTTGAATTATATATTCTTAACAATAAAGTAAATTTAAATATATCCATTTTGTTTGAATAAAGTTAGCTACTTTAAAAAAATAAATAATGTATTTCTAATAAACAAAATAAATTTGATAGGACTCGGAATTACTTACATAAAAATAGTTCACATGCACTGATCATATGTAAAATAGAAAATTTAAATGTTGTATCTAACACTTCAATACTACAAAATTGCCACAACACCTAACAAATAATCAAAATAACTAAAAAAATATCAAATTTTGTATAAGACTCTCCAAGGTAAAAGGAAGGGTTCGGAACAACCTACTTAAAAAGAGTTTACATGACACGATCGGATAAAAAATATAGCTGTCACTGCCCCTTCTAGAGTCAACATACATGGTAAAAGGAAGGGCTAGAACTTACATAAAAATAGTTCACATGCCTCGATCAGATATAAAATAGAAAATTTAAATGGTGTATATAACACTTCAATACTACAAAATTGCCAGAACACCTAACAAACAATCAAAATAACTCTAAAAATATAAATTTTTAGTGTAAAACCCTCCTTGGTAAAAGGAAGGGCTCGGAATTACCTACTTAAAGAGAAATTAAGTGACACGATCTGATAAAAAATAGATGTCACTGGATCAAAGAACTGTAAAAATAACAATTTTTCGTATAAAACTCCCTTAGGTAAAAGGAAGGGCTCGGAATTACCTACTTAAAAAAAATTTACATTACACGATTGGATAAAAAAATATAGCTGTCCCTGGCTCTTTTATAGTCAACACATATGGTAAAAGGAAGGGCTCGGACTTACATAAAAAACGTTCACATTACTCGATTAGAAAAAATATATAGCAACTTTAAATGGTGTATCTTGCATTTCAATACCACAAGATTGCCAAAGACACTTCACAAACAATCAAAATAACTTTAAAAATATCGATTTATCATATAGAACTCCCCTTGGTAAAAGGAAGTGCTATGAATTCCCTTCTTAAGGCAGTGGCGTATTCTCTGGGTATGCTAGTCCTGCGCAACATACCCATGATTATATGGACTAGTTTCTAAATTCAATGTTTGTGCAAACTGTGTAAATAGTAATGTTTAAATTGTGAATAAATATACAAGTATAATGTATCTATATCTTATTAATTTGTAAACTAATATTTGTTCATAATTCAAGAATATTGTGTTTTAAGTAATTATTCCTCCAAAAGGGTCTTCTACGACTACCCAGCTTATGAAGCTCAGGACCTGCTGCTTGAAAACAGCAAGCAAAGCTAGAGAAGTTCTAATGACCTTGACCAATGTCTATGGGGTTCAACACTCCCCCTTGCCCCTCGCCAACAAACATTGACCAATGAACTAGCTTGTTTACAACCCAGGGCTTGCTGAATACTTATCGCAAGCAAAACAGTGTTCCAACTGTTGAACAAATATTCAAGAATCAAGATCACAATGATTATTTACTAGGCTAGTATAGTTCAAGTAAAATAAAATAAATGCAAATAATAAATGTGAAATAATCGTATAAATAACAAGCTTTAAACTATGTAATAATTAAATACATATTTGAGTATGTTTATGCATTCTAGGCACATGTATCATCATGTATTTGTCAAGCATATTTACCAACTTTTTAGAGTACAAGGGTGAAGTAGGGTAGGGAGTGTGGGGAATGAGGGGTTAATTTAACTGTAATAGCTGGACAGTGTTTTTGTTTTTTAGTATAAAGTATTTATGGAGTTTTAAACTGGGTTCTTTTGATTGTTGCTTATAAGTTTATAATTTTTTGCAGCATACATTATCTAATTATTAGTCATTGTGATTTTATATAATTATACATCAAGGCATCCCAAAAGTTAAGAGTGTAATATCACAGTTTCAAAATGATTGATCAGAAAAAGGTAAAATAAAATTTATTTTCAGATGTAAATGTCTTAGCAATAAGCCAATGACGTAGCGATAGAGAAATAGGTCCAATAGGAAAAACCTCCCCTTTGTTACTGTTATCACAGTTTACGGATCTAAATAGCTTCTGGAGCATAGTTAGGATTTAATAAATAGTTTTAGGTTCATAATTATTATTGCAACATGAGTTGGACAATCCACCTTATTCCTCCCATCAAGTCCTGATGGATGCTTGGTCCATGTAGTACTTCATTTTACTCTTTTTATATATATTTTCTTTTGACTTTGCGTATTACTACCTGCGAGTCTGACACCTTAGCTCAGTCAGCAGTTTGCTTGCCCACTGAGCTAAGGATTCCGGGTTTGATTTCCGGCATGGCCTAAAAAATATTATTGGTAAAATTTTGATTTCCTCTCTCACAGTGATGAATTAACGGCCAGGTGGCTGGGTGTTGTTTGTTCTAGATGTAAGTTAAGTCGTGTGCTGATATAATCACCTGGCCCAGAAAGTGTACGCCAATACCTCAAATAAATGAAAAATGAAAATGCTACCTGTGTGTACTTTTAATTACACTCAACCAATTTAATAGTGTATGTCACTCTTATACAGTCAGGAGTGTGCTCATAACTCTTAGCCTTGAAATTTTTACTTAAATCTTAGATTATTTAGGTATTGCGATGAACTGCAGTGTGCTGTGTTTTGATATTTCATTACAATTTGAGTGGATGATAATCACCAGTAGTTTCACGTTTTGATGTGTTTTGAGCATTTTTCTGGTGTGTGTTTATAAAGTCAGAATATGTAATAGGTTATAAAGGTGGATATTGAAACAAAGATATAAATAAGTCCAAAAAGAAAGACGAGGGGACTTGGGAGGTGCGAAGTTTCCCAAGATAGAATGCGAGTACGAAAAAACATAATGTTTTAGATCCATTGTTATAAACTAGAGGTACTCATAATTAAATATTTCCAGGGAAAGCATTTCTTTATCTTCATGGTCAACGGTGGTTAAGAGTCGTTGACCCCCGAATCCTCCCTGAAGCTTTTAGAGTACAGCATACCTATTAATTTTCTCAGAATACGCCACTGACTTCAAGAGATGTCACGTGACATGATTGGATAAAATTATAGCTGTCCTTGGTTCTTCCATAGTCAACACATATGTTTAAAGGAAGAGCTCGTACTTGTAACAAGTAACATGTAATGCTACAATTATGTGCGGTTACACTTACCCTCAGACCCATTTCAACATGGACTGTTAAGTCGCCAAGCCGCCACCTCCACACTGACACTCACACTATGATAGAGTGAAGCGAGGAAGGAACCGACACCCCAGCTCGTGAAGGAAGGCCACGTACAGGAAAATAAGCGACTTTTGCTCGACGAACTATTCTTTCGCTATTGTCTTTTCTCTCCACACCCCCCCCTCCCACCTTTACATCCTTCCAGTTTATTCCACCAGGTGATAGTCCTTTCTGGTAACCGGGAGATGCTTCTAGTACTTTCCCCTCTCACTCCCCCTTCCCACTCTCTTTAGGCATGTGACTGTTGCACCCCTCTCTCCAATCATTTCCTTACGACCATCGATAACTTAAAGGTAGAGGGAGGGTGCAAGCTACATATAAAATACAAAGGACATGAAATGCAAGATTTAAATAGTAATACCATAAATGGTTTATTCAAAGCAAAAAACAATTAGCAAAGAAGAATTCAGTTAATTACATGGTCTCAATAATCGTACTGAGTTCAGTGGAAAATCATGTTAGAAACAAACCGTTATTAGTGTAGTTCCTTAGCCAGAACTTCTCTACTGTTAGACGTATCAAACAATCAGATGGGCTAGTCTTTATGAGACAAACGACCCACAGTGTTCAAACGAATACAAGTAAACAAATAATAAATCAGTTAATAAATTTATAAGATTTATATATGAGCCTTATGGGCCTTATTATACTGTTTCAAACGTGTCTGCACTGCATTACTTAAAGCAGACTTCAATCAAATTAAATAATAAATATATAAAGAATATTTATTAGACATTTCTAAAATACGCGAGAGTTTGGCTAACAGACTTTAGTCAAACTCCCACGGGACTACCTGACCTAAACTTACAGTTTAGAAACTTCCATCTATTCGTGAAATTAAAGTTAACAAAATTACTATAATCAAAGTTTAGCGAAAACATTTAAACTACGATCAAAATATAAAATTAATCACTAATTAATTTTATCAGTTAAACAATTTACGTCTCGAAGTTAAATTTTATAAGTGTTCATTATCACAAAAGAAATCAAAACATTTTATTTACAACATTATTTCAGAATGAAATAATGATAAACTTCTTCATCACAAAAATATATCAAAGTTATTATAAATTAAAGATCAAAACTAAACAGCTGTCTCGAGCGCCCAAGTGGCGACAGACATTATATATTTTACTATTTGGCGAAGAAAATAAATACGGCATATACAAAAGTTAAAGTTTTGAATAATTATAATGTTCATAGTATACGTTGCCATTGTTAAAGTTTGTAGTTTATCACGTGATGATCCTGGCATAATCCTGCTCCTAGGACTATGTTCCTCCGTCCAGTGTTGGTTGAGTAGTCAATTTAATAATGCGCTCACAGGACTTTAAATAGGGGTTTTTCACAGCACGGAAACAAGGTGGGGGGTGTAGAACATTTCCTTCTAGAAGGAATCGAACATGACGTGGACTGTTGATATTGTTGTCCCATTTTTCATTTTAGAACAGCGATTCTTCAATCGGACGTCATTTCTGTAGTTGTGGAACTATCCACCAGGGTGCAGAATGGTAGAATTCTGTTGAACGTGGATAGTATTGCTTGGCGTGGCTTCAGTATCTATTTGATTTAGTCGGTGTTGACTTCGGTGAAGGAGTCTCTGTTACTACCCGGTGTAGCTCGTCGTTGTCTACACACGATAGATTTGGTGAGTTTAGATTCCAATGTATTCCATAGTTCTATTGAATTGATTTTATTGATTTGAATTGTCTATAACGTTGTTTCAATTTACAGGAACTACAATAGTGAAGAGTACTTTTGTAGGGTTTAGAATATTATTGAATATTATTGAGTATTATTTGGGGCGGGTAGTATGATTCTTCGGCGAGTTGAGTATGAAGTTAGCATGGGGGCGAGTTCAAATGTAACTCAATGTTACATGACTTTAGGATTTTCTATACTATATAAGTGCTCTTTTTGTAAATATGGTTACTCATTGTATCCTCACTACCTTCAGTCGAGGTTGACAATGTCATTCTAGATTCAAGGGTATATTTCCTTTTTACAAAATTCATTTTCGGCGTAATGGTTTCATCACTTTCAAAATTATTTGTTTGGGGGTAATTTTATACTTGATGACTGTTCTAAATTCTATTCAGCATAATTATTTCTTTTCTTAAAAATTATAAATTTGGGCTTGTCAAATCATTTATTTCGGATATTTTTGGCTAGTATGAACCCATGTTCAAACTTAATTATGGTTATCTCTCGTGGTTCTTATACCCAAGCTTTGAGTAATTTCTGTATTTAACTATTTGAGAGTTTTAAACTAATGTTTGAGGCTACGGCTAAGTTGTATGAGGAAAGACGCCGTGGGTTATCTGACGAAATAATTAGATTTTTACTTTACAATTTACCACGTGATAGCAGGACATTAAAATTAGGTCTTAGATTTTAACTACCATGTTTCTTGTTTGGTGCCACTATGGCGTTGTATTCAATGTTAGGCTATTTTTGTATTTATATATTACCCGCCTCAGTGGCGTAGTTGGCTAACGCGTCAGTCGTGTTGAGCTAGACCATCGAGGACGGGGAGATCGAGATTCGAATCTCGGTCGGGTGAACTGGGGGTGGTTTTTCCTAAATGGTTTTCCACTCTCCCTCCACGTCAATGCGGGTTCACTTTCTCTAAATTCAACCTTCCCCATTCCTAATCCATTAGTGTAATTAGTACTTAAGCGTATACCCGAACGGGTAGTAAGACGCGGTGCTAGATAATAATAATAATATTTATTTATTTGTATTTTTGTATTTACCAGATTTCCTCAGTTAGTATTATAATTGCAAGCCTTTGTGATTATATTATCAATGGTCACAAAGTTTAGAGGCCATTAGTTGTCAAGTAATTTTCTATTTAAAATAGTGATATATACATAATTTAAATTTTGAATTATCGATGATCACATAGATTAGGGGTCGTGTGCTGGCAATTTGTTGATTCAATCATTATATATATATAAACTTAATTAATCTCTCTCATAATATATGAGATCTTGTTGGCCCATATCATGGCGATTTTTATCAAACTAATATTATTTATTCTTTTACTTCTTGGATCACTACTAACTAGGGTTTGGACGCTGCCTGAGTGCAATGATATGGTCCCATTAGTTTCAAGTTACTAGAGTTTTGAGGGAAATTTAAGTTTGGTGTCATCAGAGACGACTTAATAATCTATTTAGGTATTCTTGGGGTTCAGCTTTATATTGTTTGGGCGCTTGAGCTCTGCTCAAGCCTGTCACCATTGTTGTGTATTTATTTACTAGGAGACCATATCAAAGGATAGGCTGGCTTCAACTCTCATTCCTAATAAGGCAGTATCCACCTACCATCACTCCACTAAGCTTTGTTCGTGTATAATTAATTTTTAATGTAAAATAAATCACTCTTCTCTTGTTGCCTCCTTGTTATTTATAATGGAAAGGGGGTTAGAAACTTACACAAAAAAGTTCACATGACCCAATCAGATAAAAAATATAAACTTTAAATGGTGTACTGTATCTTGCAATTCAATACTACAAAATTGCCAGACACACCTCACAAACAATCAAAATAACTCGAAAAATATAGATCTGGCAATATTGTTTGATAGAAGTGCCAGATACACCTGTATATGGCTATAAATATATTGTTCGACTATACATGTTAATGAAAATTGTGTTAAATCTGAGTGGTACCAAGAGTCAATATATAGGTTTATTAGAAACAAATAATCAAAATAATGCTAAAAGTAACTATTCTTTTAAGAAAAACTCCCCCAGGTAAAAGGAATATTAACTAAAAAAATGTGGAATAAAATGACATCTAAACTGGGTCGGCTGTTGATCAGTGAGCTTTGGGCTTCACATTATAATATAATTTAGATGGTAGGCCTATTTAAGACTTGATATATTAAAAAATATATATACATCTTACCATAACTTAGAGCCAAAAGAATGCAGAAAAACAAAGTAACCATTTGTGAATAGCTCATCTTCATACTGAAAATGTGAAAAACCAATGGTAAAATTAGCATAAAAGTTTAGAATATCCAGTTGAACCACAAATCTCATGATTTAATAGCAGAGACACAAAGCCCATCCAGCCTTCTGGTGGGCGTATCGAGAGATACAATAATAATACCGACACATACCTCGAACAGACAAAACACTTGAGTTCCCCTGCTGTTTAACCAACAATGTATAAGGGTAGTCCACAGTTTCCTCAATGATACATTTTTGGACTGTGCCAGGAATCAAGCTCAGGAGGCTTAACTCAGTAGGCAGACACACCAGATGAAACAAGTTGTTGGAACACTCAAGCCTGTTATATTTACTGTACCTGTATGGCAATAATTATATGCTACTATCTGAAAATTTGTGTACAGTAACTTTTATAATTATTGTGTTCTTTATGCGAAAGTACAGACATTTTATTTTGTTCGAACACACTTCAGTGGGCGAATGGTCAAGGTGGAGATTCCCAAACTTTTTAAGCCAAAGGAGCCCTTGCACCCAAAAAGATACATGCTAGAGCCCTTATAAAATATTTTACACTTATATTATGAAAATTCACTAACCAGAGCTAACTTTTACAAGTATAAAACTATATAACGAACGTAAAACATCACATTTTCTGGCTTCACCTATGCTATTGGAAAATATCCTTCATTCAGTTTTGAAAAAAATATGGCACATTGGCTAATGCTGATGAAAAACAAGGAATATTGAGATTTTAACCCCGGCCGGGTCTACTAAGGGTGGTTTTTCCTAAATGATTTCTCCCCCTCTATTTCCACTAAAATGCGGGTAGATTACCTCTAAAATAATTTCTTCTTCATCCCTACCCATTTAGAGTTATTGTTATATATGTGTATAGCCTGAACAAGTAGTAAGACGCGGTGATAAACAAATCTGGTTTGAATTTATAGGCTTCACAGCTGGTTCGAATTTATAGGCTTCACAGATCTGGGTTTCAAGATAATACATTTTCTCAAGAAGACAAATAGTCAAATAACAAGATTTCTTATCAATAACTGTAAACTAAGACTAATTTTGTATTTGATTGTTAGTTCTTTCCTCTGCAAAGGTTGATATCTTGTTGAGTGTGAGACAGCATGTGTGTTAAAACTAAACAATGTAATTTATTTGGTATTGCTTCTTCAGATAACATTGATAAAATAATGAGTGAATTGATTTATAGAGCATTAAAATAAGTGAATAAATAAAAAAAAGTAAATTAGGAACAGTTTTACTTAATCACTTAAATATTTTTGTATACTCGAGAGCGGAAAAATAATTTAAGAAAAACTCTCAAAGTATGTCCACCCAGGATTTGAGCACTGGCCACCCTTGCCTGCACACCAAATGAAACTGACAGCTTGGTCCCATGCGCCCACTGATGCAGGTAGTAACAGTTAAGCTCCTCCCTGATCCCTGACTGAACCCCCCACCCCCCTCCACCGATCGCCATTGGTTTGGTGTGACTCAGGGCCACCCTTAGGGATGCGCAAATCGTGTGGCCGCAAAGGGCCCTACAATTTGGAGGGTCCTGTGTTTGCTTGGATGACAGAGGGGAAAAAACAAGTTGGGGTGGGAAATATTTGCTCGAGCACTCATGTAGTAGTAGTAGTAGTAGTAGTAGTAGTAGTAGTAGTAGTAGTAGTAGTAGTAGTAGTAGTGGTAGAGTGGTAGTGGTAGTGGTAGTGGTGGTGGTGGTGGTGGTGGTGGTGGTGGTAGTGGTAGTGGTGGTAGTAGTAGTAATGGTAGTAGTAGTAATAGTAGTAGTAATAGTAGTAGTAGTAGTAGTAGTAGTAGTAAATACAATTGGGAGGGTTTGAATTTTTATAGGAAGTGAACCCGCATTTGCGTGGAGGGAGAGTGGAAAACCATTTAGGAAACCCCCCCCTCCCCCCGTTCACCCGACCGAGATTCGAACCTCGATCTCCCCCCTCATCCTCGGCGGTCGAGCTCAATACGACTAGCGCGTTAGCCAACTACGCCACCGAGGCGGGTCTCATATAGTAGACTCCCTACAGTAGTGAAGTGTAAAACAAATAAAAACATAATCATGAGGTTTGATTCATTGAACGAGTGAAGCGAATTCTTAGTTTTAACGCAATTGATTTGCAAATGTCGGTGGCGTTTATGTCTCAAGACAGATTTTGAACATACTAACCAATTTTATTCAAACTTGTCACAGTTGTTCTTTGTACCTTCAAACATATAAAATTCTTTGGGGAAGGAAATCAAACGGTATGTTGGGGAGTAATCAACACTTAGGCTTATAAGTATAAAAAATATGGTTTCTAGCATTAATTATTACATGTATTTCCTTTTTTGGGCATTTTCTTATACCTAATACGGTTGAAAGTTGGTATTTAGGTGCAAACTACTGTAATAACACTAGACAAAAATAAAGGTTTTTAACGTTTTGAGGAGGAAGGGAAGGTAATCCAGATACTGGGGAGGGGGGGAAGACCGCTCGAACTAAGTTTGCTCAGGGCCCCACATCTGCTAAGAGCAGCTCTGATATGACTTTTAACAGTTCAGAAACTTCTACTTTCTAGATAAAAACATAATTCACTTAGCATTTGAGTTTAGCATTTATTTGGGAGCACCATTGAATTCAGGGGCAGTGGAACCGAGGAGTAAGGGGGAGCACATCCAGTCTTGAAATAAATTTGCCCCTCCTCTAGATTTCATTCCCCTATAATATTCTCGAATATGCCAAGATTAAAAACAAACTTCAGAGTACAGTAGGGTGACCGACCGTTCGTCCCGGATTTTCCAGGACAGTGTTGAATTTTAAAAACCATTCCCGTTTTCAAGATTTTTAGTTTTTTTTAATTGCCACATGTTATTAGCTATGGGGACAATGGTTATCACTAAATGCAATTTTGTTAATTTGTGTAAAGATTTTTTTTTTTTAAATTGAATTAAATGGCGAGTTTTTGAAAATAAAAATCACTAAGTTGATGAAAATAATTAAAAATTAATCTTATATTAAATTGTTTATTAATTTTTTAGCTCCTAAATATATTTCAATTTTTGTATTTGAAACTTCGTACCTTGTCCAAAAAAAAGTTATTAGGCCTACTATATTTATATTTGATTATAAACTAAACAAACAAAAACTAAACATGTTCCCCTTCTGTTGATTTTTTTTGTCTCAGATTGTAATGTGTAAGAAAGAGTCAACCTATCCTAGAGACATCTAGTTTTCAAAATAATTTCCGGTGAGGAAATGGGTGTAGGAAGTAACAAAAAAGTTTTGAGGGTCTTTCTGCCCTCCTTTCCCCCAGTTAATGTAAGAAAATTGGATGCGTCTAGAGTCAATTTGTAGTGATGCTCATTTGAAGGATTTTTGAAAATGATACTCTTTTAAAAGCAAATTAGAATAGTGGTACCCCTTACAATTTTTGAAATTTGGACACTCCTACAGGCTATTTAGTGTAGTTTCCTTTGGAAATTTTTGAAAATTTAATGCCTTAAAAAGCTACTTTGGGAAGTGCTCAGCAATTTTTTAAAAATTATATTCCCTATAATCTATTTAAAGCGCTCACCCCCTTCCCCAGAATTCTTTTAAAATTTGGATGCCCCTAGAAGCTATTTTGAGTGTTTTTCATGCCCTTGTTTTTTCTTCTAAAAATAGATGTAACTAAAAGCTATCTGAAAAAGTATTTTTTTCCAAAAATTAGACGAGACTAGAAGCTAGATGAAAAAGTCTTTCACCACAAATTTTTAAGATTGGCTGCCCTTAGAAACTATTTAGAGTGGTCCTCGCATACTTTTTTTTTTTTACTAGATGCCTTAAGAACTTATCGAAAATGGTCTTCCCCTAACACATTTTCGAAAATTGAATACTTTTTAAAGTTGATTAGAGTGGTCCTTACTTGGATTAAAAAAATATATTCTATGCATGTATATGCTATTTTGAGTGACCACCTACAGGTAAGTTGGATACATCTAAAAGCCATTTTGAGTTATATTCGCCTAGAATTTAAAAAAAATCCCTTAAGAAGTTATTTGGAGTGGTCCTTCCTTGGAAAAGATTTGAAAAGTGAATGCCTCTAAGTTATTTGAAGTTTGATACAAAGCTTCGGAAAATTTCGGGGGGGGGGGGGGGGGTGGAACCCCACAACCCCCCTCCNCCTCCATTCACATGTGGATGAGAACCACTCTAAATAGCTTTTAATGGCATTCAACTTTTAAAAAATGGTCAGATGTCCAGTGCCAAATAGCTTCAAGGGACATCCAATTTTATTCTTTTTTAATTCTGCGGAATAGCCTCATACCCCTTCTAATATAAGGAAACAAGCCTTAACAAAATCCCTTTTTTTTTCTTATGGCTAGTCACCTACCCCCGCCCCTCTCACTTAACACAACATCAGTTCTCCCTCCTTACCACAAATAAGGTTCCTGCGCCCTGGTTGAGTTATATTTATTAACGTTAGCGTTATCAAAAGTACCAACTTTTAAATCTTTTTAAAAATGTTGATTTTCTTACCAGTTGACGAATCAAACACAAAAGAATATGATGGCAAAGATGTTACTCTCATTTAAATTTAGATAATTTGCCTCACAGTGAGAACAAATGAAACAGTCAAGATTGCAATAAGACGTTACAATATTTTCAGATAGGCTAAAAAAATATGATTGAACACTACACTCTGAACTGATTACTGAAGTAATGAGAATGAGTACCGACTCAGCTAAACAACTGATGAAAGATAAAGGGGAATCCTACATTCTAGTGACGTGTTGTGATCTCACAGCCTGCTCCTTTGTCACTGCTGCTCTGCCAGACCCAGTGTTGCCAACTCTATAGTCTCTAACGATAGTACATGGACTTGAAATGGATTGTATTTTTACCGGTAGAATACTATTTTGACATTATATATTGATAAGCTCAACTATTTTCATAAAAAATAAGAATTGATGTAAAATTTGTTACTTTATAGCAGGGTCACAGGATATTACTTTTAGAAAAATATCCTAAAATTGGATTGTACAGGCGGTGAAATTATATCGAAAGTAGTCTCCAGATCGTACAGTTGGCAACACTGATCACCACTCAATTTGAAACGTTCCACATATTCTTTTGTTTTCTCCGAGCTTCTACTGTTTCCTCTCGGTTAAGGCTGCATCGTTACACTATTTCAAGGTAGATGGCAGCACAAAACAGTTACGTATTAGAGAAGTGTTTATCAACCCTTGGGATTGCTCCACGTCTTTCCGTCACAGGCAGCGTTGTAATAGGTCCGGATATTCTCACAATAAATTACATAGGGTACGTTGATAAAGAACATTGAAGAGACCCGCTTGGTGATCAAATGATCAGCAACCTACGGCCCACCGACCGATCTTATCCAACCCACAAAATATTTAGCAAACAAACAATTGTGTTCAAAAAATACACTTAATAACTAATTACTGTGATGAGAAATATAAAGTTGAACCTTCTTTGCTCTTTTTTTTTTTCAAATCGGCCCAACAATGTTTTTTAAACACATATGGCCCGCGATATAAAAAAAAAGGTTACTGACCCTGGTCTCTGGCGTCACCCTCGCAATAGACTGGACTGTGAAATGACGTAGAGTTCGAGGTTCAAATCAGGGTTGTTGTAGGCTACTGAGGGTGGTTTTCCACTATCCCTTTACACAAATGGGGCTACATTACCTTTAAAATTCAACCTCCCGTATCCCTAACATATTAGAATAGTATTTAAGCGTATAACCCGAGCGGGTGGTAAAACGCGGTGCTTAAAAAACATTTATGGAGTGGGATTGGAAACATTTATCTCGTAGTATGGTATGAAATAAAGTGTGCTGGCATCAGAGACCAGGGGGGACATATCCCTCTCTGAGGGATCCCGGTCGGGTGCACTGAGGGTGATTTTTTTAATGGTTTTCCACTCTCACTCCACACAAATGCGGGTGAACTTCCTCTAAAATCAATCCTCCCTATCCCTAACACATTAGCGCAATTAGTACATAATGCATATAACTCAAACGGGCAGTAAACGTGGTGCTAAAAAAAAATAGGCTTGGAATTGGTTCGTGGTGACAAAAAGGAACAGGTCAAGTGGTGGAACAGTAGCACATTGCCTCTGTGGCCTGTTCCACTAATGACTAAAGGATAAGTTTTTCCCATCCCTATACTACAGCTGATTTGGGAAAGTACAACAGTTTAGCCAACACAACAAGGTGTCACTCCAAATAGGAATCATTGTTCGATTAATAAATATAACAAAACCAATCAATATTATTACGAAACATTATTTCAGTAAATTATACATGATAAAACACTATTTATGAAAGTGGATAACATTAGTTCACGACCACGTCTGGGGGGGGGGGGGAAGGGGGCAAA
>CABFWB010006749.1:0-30368 GCA_902151455.1 Timema bartmani
CTGTACTTTATGTGAACGAGACCTCTTGAATTTTCTGATTATGTACTGAAACTTATTTTTGTATGTGATAATAAAACACTTTAAAGTAAGCCTTCCTAATCCCTAGCCCATTAGTGTAATTAGTACATAGGTGTATAACCTGAATAAGTAGTAACACGCAGCACTAAAAATAAACAATTAACTAATTCATTTGGCTATTTTATGTAACAAAGATGTACAATTTGGTTAAGTGTAATGTGTCATTTCTAACATTGAAAAACCCGCATCAGTGGTCGAATGGTCTAAGGCACCACTCTTGTGTTAGTCTGGCTTACTGACGACGGGGAGGTTGGGGTTCAAATTCCTGTCAGGTCTACTGAGAGTGGGTTTTTCCTTGTTTCCCACTTTCCTTCCATGCGAGTGCGGGTAAACTACCTCTAAAAGGCGTCCTTCCTCATCCCTACCTCAAAGTAAAGTGGTGATATATACAAATTTCAACATTCTCTTTTTTCGTGTGTGAATGTTCTGTAAAGAGGCAACAGCGCTTGAGATATTCTATAAAAGGGTTGTTGTTGCCTCTTGTGAGAGGAAGACGTCCTTCTTAGAAATAGGTAGTGGATGGAACAGAGGGAAGATGAGAATACAAGGTTTCTGACCGGTCACTAGGCTAGCATTTCAAGTGTTCAAGTGAAACACATTTAACCCCCCCCCCAGGCCCAGCCATAATTTTAATGAATATTTTATATGTATCATTCTACAAACTCGATTTCCCACTGTACATAAATTCAATAAACCTTAGAATTGTTCTGTAATCCTCCAACACTTCTTTCGGTGTCACAGCGCAAATGCTGTACCACAACACCAAAGCCTTTTAAATTAAATTCAACAATATATTAATTTTGTTTAACAATGGCAATTTTGACTGAAAGCTATAGACAAACAAATATAAGCTAGCTGATGAAATTCATCTCGACGCGCAAGTATCGATATACATGCATATGCAGTTATATCATTGGCCTTGAAATCCCTATCGATAGATTGATACCGGTACAATATATGTTACAAAAGTCAAGATATGTCTTAACGGCACGCAAAATCAAATCCAAAGTATATAAAAATTCATAAGAACCAAGATTTGTCCGTAAAACTGGAAAATACAGATATTTTCATACATTTTAGAGGAAAATAGTTAAATTTGGCAGGTATGTAAATAGCTTACCCTGTATTCTGATAAAAAATAAAATAAAAGGAGCACAACAGGATAAGTCCCATTTCAATACGATGAGTTATTCTTGAGTTTAGTGGCAACAAACAAAAAAACATAAAATTGAAAGTAAAGACAGATTTAGAGTTTTATTATATGTATAGATAGTATACTGTGCACAATTTAGTTGACAGTAATGTGGGCCTACCTTGAATCTAAGCTTCTCGAAAAGTATCAGATATTTTAAAGTCGGATAAGCTACATTATTTAACAGAGGGCGGGGGGTCTACATTGTAAAGTGGTTTGACACCATTTCTCTGAAAAGGTGTGGACATTTTAAAATCCACAGGTTACTCCAAAATTGAAAGCCCTATCATTATTTGTATATTTTCCTTAGCCAACTAATGCATGTTCTCAAACAAAATGAACCACAAATCCTTCAAATGACTACTTTTGCATTTAAATAGGACTATGTCATACACATGAAAGTCTCATTGTTCAAACTTTCTGTTACAATCAATTTATTTTAACATATACATATTACATTTCTGTGAAAACAAAAACAATTATGTAAATTAGGGTACTAAATTTAAAACCAATTAAATAATGGCCATTTTATTTAGGAGGACTGTGGGCCAATCTTTTTTGGCATTTAAAAACGTTCAACAGAGCAGAATAGTCAATATTTTGACACTAAAAGTTGATATTGAATTAATAAAGCCTTTTGAATTCAAAATGGAGTAATTCAATGTTTGTGTAAAGTATATTCCCTCTTTTTATTTAATAAAGGCCACAATTCCAAAATATTACTCAATTTATATTCAAATTAGTGTTTAAATGTGTGATTGACTATACTTTAGAAAAAAAAAAGTTAAAAGAAAATAGTAAAAACTTGTTATTAAAATATAAATAACACTTTAAGAAAACATGATCTAAAAATAACTACAACAGTCAAATAAAAAATATGATAGAAAAGCTCAAAATGGTTTCAGCAATCATGTCTTTAAAGACAATATAATCACACTAACAATTACAAAAAATTTAATAAAATTCATGTTTTAATGAGCTAATACTTCCCCAAAATAAACCTCCATAGGTTTAACTACCCTATAAGAAAAAGTAAGAACCACAAGTAGTAATAAATTTGAAATGTTTCATATTTTGTTTATTAATCCTTAAGGTGTTAATAGCGCATGATTATATCTTCAGTTCCAATTCCATTCCCTTATGCACAGACACATGTATTTCACTAGAAATTATTCTACAACGAAATTTATTTCAATTAAATTAGTAATAAAAAATTATATGGTTAAAATAATGTTTATAGTAGACAGTATGAAATAATGAATGCTTTCTTAAAATTTAAATGTGAAAAGTTTGGTAAAATATTTATTGCAATGTTCAGGAATGCATAGTGTACGATCGAGTGGATAGGAGTATGTTATGGAATGTTCTTGAAGAGTATGGTGTGAATGCAAGGTTAGTAAATGCGATTATGGCGGTGTATAATGGCAGTAAAACATGCGCTAGACAAGGTTGTATTATGTCCCCATGGTTGTTTATAGTTTTCATGAATATGTGTAAGAGGGATGCTTGTGAAGACATCCATGGTGTACAAATGACATGAAAGTGCTGTTATATGCAAATGATGCCATATTAATGGCCGAGAATGAAAATGACTTGCAGAATACATTAAATCATTTAAATGTGGTAACAAGCAGAATGAATCTTTGTATAAATGTCTCCAAAACTAAGGTGATAATTTTTGATGGGGACCGATCAGGAAAGGATTGTCAACTTAATATAAATAAAAAACTATTAAAATGATTTTGTGTATCTGAGCAGAATGTTTTGTAAAAATGGAAGAATAGATGGTGAAATCAACAGATGGGTGAATGCATCCCTAAGAGTAGTTGGATGTATGTGGACTACTGCAAAGAAAAAAGTAGTGTCGAAAGAGGCAAATATGGTAGTATATAAAAGTGTGTTGACGCCAACACTATTTTATGGATGTGAAGTGTGGATTTGTCAGGAGGAACACAAGAAAAAGGTGAATGTGGTTGGAATGAAATATGTATGGACAGAGTAAGTAACGAATGGCTGCTGAAGGAGTGTGGTTTGTAAGGGAATCCGATAGGTCAAAGTGAAAGAAGCGGCTTACGCTGGATTGAGCATGTTGAGAGAATGGATGTGAATCAAGTGACAAAGCAAATATATGAAGTTAGTGAGTTTGGATCAAAAGGAAGGGGTAGGTCACATAAGAAGTGGCTAAATGTTGTAGAAGAATGTGTGTGAAAGAGAAACATTAAGAGCTTTAAGAATAAAAGAGCATGTATGGATGTTGTTGAAGCGTAGGGAGTATGCAAGGATATGAAAGTGCGGAGAAAGTTACCAAGGATCAATTTAGTACAGAGTTGTTTTTGAGTTATATGCACAGTTTCTTGCCTAACCTGCAAGGGAACGGCGTGATTAGGCATTTAAGTTGATCAATACTGATTTTAGATAGATTAATCCACATACTTCTATAACCGAATCATTACTAATGTTAGTTTTGTAAATGAATGTATTGGTATAATTTTTATATATTTTAAGTTCGAAAACAATGAACACATATTCTTAATGTTATATTTTTAATATAATTGAAATTATAATTTAATAAAGGAATCATGTAAAAATAGTAAAAATTATGATTATTTAAATATTTAGTGATCCACTTTGCTATTTTTTATCATAATTGAACTATCATAGCAATGCAGCTTAGATCAAGGATAGTTGTGAAACTCCTGATATAATTTAAATTAAATATCCTTTTACTATAATGGAATTTTAAAAATCAATTTGTATGTACATCAAGAGGAAGCTTGAAAATGATGAGCCTAGAAAACTTTCGATCTCGATCCTGAGCTGTAATGACAAGCTCGGCTCGAATCTCGAAATCAGAGTACTTACATAGCCCTAGTTACTAAATACCTTAAAAAAATAAATAAAATCCAAATGGCACAAAATTTCTTTAAATATAATAGAAGGTTCTTATATACAGTTTTTATCAAAAGTTTGAGCAAGAATCAATGGAAACTTAAATCAAAGGATAGGGTTTAATTTGAAATAACATTAAATCGTGATATATCAAGGTAGGTACTCATAACAATGGCAAGTACTCCACTTCAAGACACAACTTTTTTTTTTTTGTTAAGATACCCTTAAATTTTCAAAAACTATTTATGATACATTTGTATATTCCCCAAAACTAACCGCCACTACCAATTATATATTCTTCCCCAATACTTATTTAAAAGAGCTCGTCGTACCCTATAGATATCACATAGCTTTACTTGCCTATACAGCTTGACTCAGTCGTCACATCATAGTTCGGTCTACTGTAGGCTTCATTAGGAAACATTAAAATAGAGACTATAAAAATAATTTTAGGATAGAGGAAAAAAAAAATTTAAAAAAAAAATACAAATTCCCCTGTTATCAAGGAAAAAAAATGCAGATTCTGATGTAAGCATAAAATTGTATCTAATATATTGGCGAATTGGACTCTCAAGTGATCTCTACTATTATTTATATACTATCATTTTACTGTAAATAAAAGTAAATGACACACCAATAGCCATAATCAAAACTATTTGCATGCCACAACTACTGCTAAGTGTAATGTAATAAAGTGTTAAAGGAAGTGTGGTAGTGTCTGAATGTCAGACTGGGCAGGAAATTACTTGCTACAGAATGATACATTTCAAACTATTAACTTATATTGCAGATAGTCTTCAACCCCTTGAGGATTTTAGAAAATATCAAATTTGTGAATAAAAAAGAATCGCTTTAAAAAAGAATTGAACTGGAATTTGTTTCAGAGCTAATATACTGCTTATTGGTGGTAAAAACCAATAATAACTGTACAAAGTTAAAACTAAACCCCTAGACCACTATTTTATCCCTTTAATCAATGTATGAATATTATAATAAATTCCCTATCCAACTTTTTTTTCTAAACATTTAGTACTTTTTTTACTGTCTATGTTAGAATTAAATTTGGATTTGTAAAATAGTGGTTTTGAGCCATCTTTAAACTATAATCTAACTTATAAACTTATCTAAACAAAAGAAAAATGGTACCAAACAGCTATTTTAAATTAGACACACTTACCAGAAAAATGTAGGCCTCAAAGTTCACAATTAAAAACTGTAATTGGTGTTCCCTCTTACTCTGAAGAAGGGGACTAATTTACCTGGAAAATGCTATAGTTATTATTTAACACCGCGTCTTACTACCCGTTCGAGTTATACTAATTACGCTAATGGATTAGGAACTGGGAAGGTTGAATTTAGAAGAAGTGAACCCGCATTTGCGTGGAGGGAGAGTGGAAAACCATTTAGGAAAAACCACCCCCAAAAAAAATACAAATTCCCCTGTTATCAAGGAAAAAAAATGCAGATTCTGATGTAAGCATAAAATTGTATCTAATATATTGGCGAATTGGACTCTCAAGTGATCTCTACTATTATTTATATACTATCATTTTACTGTAAATAAAAGTAAATGACACACCAATAGCCATAATCAAAACTATTTGCATGCCACAACTACTGCTAAGTGTAATGTAATAAAGTGTTAAAGGAAGTGTGGTAGTGTCTGAATGTCAGACTGGGCAGGAAATTACTTGCTACAGAATGATACATTTCAAACTATTAACTTATATTGCAGATAGTCTTCAACCCCTTGAGGATTTTAGAAAATATCAAATTTGTGAATAAAAAAGAATCGCTTTAAAAAAGAATTGAACTGGAATTTGTTTCAGAGCTAATATACTGCTTATTGGTGGTAAAAACCAATAATAACTGTACAAAGTTAAAACTAAACCCCTAGACCACTATTTTATCCCTTTAATCAATGTATGAATATTATAATAAATTCCCTATCCAACTTTTTTTTCTAAACATTTAGTACTTTTTTTACTGTCTATGTTAGAATTAAATTTGGATTTGTAAAATAGTGGTTTTGAGCCATCTTTAAACTATAATCTAACTTATAAACTTATCTAAACAAAAGAAAAATGGTACCAAACAGCTATTTTAAATTAGACACACTTACCAGAAAAATGTAGGCCTCAAAGTTCACAATTAAAAACTGTAATTGGTGTTCCCTCTTACTCTGAAGAAGGGGACTAATTTACCTGGAAAATGCTATAGTTATTATTTAACACCGCGTCTTACTACCCGTTCGAGTTATACTAATTACGCTAATGGATTAGGAACTGGGAAGGTTGAATTTAGAAGAAGTGAACCCGCATTTGCGTGGAGGGAGAGTGGAAAACCATTTAGGAAAAACCACCCCCAGTTCACCCGACCGAGATTCGAACCTCGATCTCCCCGTCCTCGGCAGTCAAGCTCAACACGACTAGCGCGTTAGCCAACTACGCCAAAATGCTATAGTTATTTGTTTTGTAGTGTTTTTAATTATGAACTTTGAAGCCTACAGTCTAGGCCTTGTCCTTCTGGCCTCTTTTCAATGTTTAATTTATAAACTTATCTCTAACTTAGACAAAGCTTGGCAGTCTTTTTATGCATAAGAAAAAAGTAATGATGAAATATTCTCGGCAAATCAAATTTGCTTGTTTGTCTTGAATATAAATTAAAAATAGTTTATAATTCTCATTCTTAAGTATTAAATATAATCAAAATATATATTTTTTGTATCATTCAATCATTAATAATAAATATTAGAACATGACTTATGTTAAATTACTTACAAGTTGACATATTTAAACAGAAGATTTAAGTGAAAAAAGCAACTTATGTGTTAATTTATGTAACATTAGTTTAGACTTAAAGAAAGAGCAATTATGAAACAAATTAAATAGTTTTGGATTAACTTGCAGATCTTTATAGGAAAGGAATAATAAAAAAAACCTTTTAAACAAACGGTAGTATAAAAATATATTTATACAATTTTATTGAATCATTTCACAGAAAAAATAAAGTATTTTCAAAATAGTAGTCCTGTGCGGGATAGACAGTTTGACTTCGGGAAATTTTTCGGGAGGGAAATAACAGTTTCCTGCAGCAAAGAGAAGGGAAACAATTTAAAAGTAATTTTCCACTTTAGGCTTATAATTATTTCAGATTTAATTTAGTCAAACTTTGCCTTCCCATACATTCTAATAAACAATTAAAATAATTTGATAGTTTCAATTAAGTTAAATGTAGTGGTAAGTGTCAAATAGATTTTTGAATAGGGTCAGGAAAAGGGGCAAAAACTATGATTCGGTTGCAGTTATTGGTATGAACAATAAATTTAAATTCATTAATCTTGTAGAAAAAAACTTAAAGGAAAAAAAATATGCACACTCAAAATGTTTGTATTAATTCATTTTTAAATTTTATAAGGCATATTATGATTGGGAGTATAATATTTAGATAGACCTGAGAGAGATAGGGTGTAATAAGATAGACTGGATAGAATTATCTCAAGAGAGAGATAGGTGGTGTACTTTTGTGAGTCCAGTAATGAACTTTCGAGTTCCTAATGCCATAGCGTAAGTAAGAATAAGGAATATGAAGCTACGACAGGCCCAGTTAGCCGGTAGTGGAAATATTTATGACTTGAATAAAAAAAACTGACCCATGCCAAGGGCTGGAAAACGTAATAGATGTAAAAAAAAATGAAATAAGCTTTCCTAAATAAAAACTAAATAATATTTTATCTAAGTGTTGAGTAAGATTTTTGATGTAATTTAAATTAAAAAACATATGCTTAATGCAACTATTGTAAGTGTGTATTTTTTAATCAAGCATTTTTGGTATAAATATAAATAAATTCTAAAGTCTGATTTCTAAAATGACTAAAAAAGTTCTTAAATAAAAAACTCATGGCTTACACAGTAAAACATCAAAATAGTCAAACCAATATGAATAAATAAATGTGAGCCAGTCTTATCCATTCTAATAATTTAAAAAAATTCATACCAAGACAGTATGCCTTGTTACCTCTTACGTTTTAGTTACTAAAGTTCTAACAAAAGCGTTAGATTTCTAAAATATTTGTCTATCCAACTATTACTACCTAGGATAAAAAATGAAATGGATGCCATTCCAAATAATAACATTTACCTAAAAGACTTGTATTTATGAAAATAAGTGTGGTAAGGGTGTATTTTGTGCATAATTTGATATTTAAAAGGCACTTTAATCATTATTTTGCGCTAAAAATATGTTCTACTGCCTTAAATCTATTTAGAGATAGATATTTACCTCAATTATATCTAGTGTGGTTATGTTATTTAATGGCGCCCAGTTGTATTGTAAGGTAGTTAATAAAAGCAACCAAAGTTTCAGGTGTCCATCTACTTAACGGAAGATAAGGTTAATTTAAATTTAATAAATTAGTATTTTTAATAAAAATTAAATACAAACATGGTATTGATAAACAATACTTAATTGTAGCTTTTTAATATTTTTTCCCACCCAAGTTTAGAGATAAGCTAATTTTTCAAATTTTTTCCCCGAAGTTTGGGATCCCGCACAGCCCTGCAAAATAGGTAATTCAAACTATGATTTAACAAATATTTGCAGTGCCTCAAAAAACACAAATATCTAGAACATGTTACTTTTAAAAACATTGCACACATAATAAGTAGATAAAAATTCAACTATATTTTATGAAACATACTATCACAAAAGTTAGTTTTTTAAGTAAAATTGTTATTAACTTTAGCTTACTAAGGCACCAAAGATCTGCTGGCACTAAATTTACAAATTAGTGTGATTTTATTAAAGAATAAATTTAATTATAAAACAACTAAGTGAATTTTTAATTAAAAACAAGCATCAATAGCAAATCAAAACCCAGACATGTTAAGGAAATACCACAGTGTGTTAAATATCACATTTGTTATGAGATCCAATTGTGAGAATGTTTTTAAGCCAGGTATAGAGAGTGGCAGCAATAAAGGAAGTTACTAAAGCTGCCAAGATGCACAAGCAGATTCGAATTCTCACCTCATCCTTCTGTCCGCCGATTCTGCTGGAGAACAAGGCTCGCAATCTATTGGGGGTCCCCCCTCTCTTGGAGCCGGGGAGCTCATTGTGGTCCTTCAAGGGTGCGCGAGGGGTCATTGGGAGCTCTCCGCCCTGTGAGGAAAGAAGTTGAGCCATGAAAAACCACCCCCAACCCCAATATCTGAAAGACAGGATCAGGTGTTTCTCTCGAGATGAGTTGCCAATATTCTTTTTAGTAACAAATTCCTCGTTTTTCAGGAGGAATCTCCACTTTTACAGACAGCTTAAATTAAAGAAGAGTGAAATGAAATTTAATTTTTGTTAAAATGATTTGTTAGGACTAATTTAATTGGGGCTTAAAACAAAATAGTTTGGGCTTGATTGGGAAATATGTAGTCGTTACTCAACCCAAAGGAGTGGGTTGTTTAGATACTGTATTTAATTATCGTGCTTGGTTCCCCAGTCTGCCTTTTACTTGCATACAAATTTATCTAAAGCACGCAATTAAATGTTCCAAAATCACAAATATTCCAGTATGTTGTAATATTTTCGTTTGTGAAATTCCTTGTGTTTTTTTAAGACATAAAAATTCCCTAGCTTTCTCAGCTCACGTGGTTTCACAGTAACTCTGCTCTAAGTTCCTTAGTCTGTAAGTACACATGTCATGAAAGGCTTATTGGGCAATAAAAATGTTTATTATTGGCGTGTGCAGGCCTTTATGTTAGGTGGTGCCAGGTAAACATCAATAATAAAAAGTAAATAACAGTCGTTAAAGTAAGAAATGATTTATGTAATTTTTTCACAAAAACACATGTGTTGGCTTGACATTAAAAAAAAACATGATTAATATTAGGTGTTTGTGGTGTTTAATAATTTCAAATCAAATATAAAAATTTCGAACGAATACCGAATAGTACAAATCGAATACCGGTAATAGATTTATCTTACATTTTTGATTAAAATTTAAATTAGTAAATTCCTATTGAAAATGTGGTTTTATATTTAAGTATGCAAAATGCAAACAAATTACTTCAAAACATTATTATTTGAGCTGGTATTATTAAAAAAGATTGAATTTAAAACAAAATTTCAGGAAATTTAGAGGAACTTTGATCCAGTTTTTAAGACATCAGGTTTCACCTGATCATTAAAAAAAAATATATTATGATAAGTTTTTGAAAGAAATTTAAATTTAAAAATTGCACGGAGAATGTTTAACTGGGCAGTGTAGAGGTTATATTTCTTTACATTAAAACATTATTATTATTAGAAAGGGTAAAATAATGGGGTGATTAATAAACAAGGTCATATTTTTATTCTTTTATCGTTTCCATTATTTAAAAGTGTAGTTCTCATTTTATAATATTTGTAAGGCCTACTTTTGTATGTGTGTTGATTAGTACTCAAGACAAAGTTTGGTTGGATCCTAAACAATTCCACTGTCAGCTTAAAACCTAGGCAGCCATGAAAAGGTTTACTAGGTAAATTAGGTGTGCGGTAGTTTCCTGTTGCTTTCCTCATTGAGCCAAAAGGTACTATTGCATATCAGTCTGCCAAGCTACCAACTGACCCTACAAGTGACATCTTCACTCCATCTATCACAGGGACTGGCTGTAAACTGAATGTTATTACTAATCTCGCTCATACCTCTCCCACTTTAATATTATACAAAAATAACTTTAATAAAATAACACAACAGTAATGAATTATAAAATTAGTTCTTGACTCCTTTAAATGTTCTCTAGGCTTGACACAC
Organism: Timema bartmani; assembly: GCA_902151455.1. NCBI lineage: Eukaryota > Metazoa > Arthropoda > Insecta > Phasmatodea > Timematidae > Timema > Timema bartmani. The sequence goes on from CABFWB010006749.1 coordinate 10,944, forward strand.
CCCTTAAATGGTATTTTTTTAAGTTTTGAAACCTTTTAAATGGTATTTTTTTTAAGTTTTGAAACCTTTTAAATGGTATAAAGTTTCGACAGCCCTTAAATTTTCGCTAGGTTTGAAACACGTTAAATGTTCTCTAGACTTGACACCCCTTGTAATCTCTGTTCTGTCTGGGTCGCCTCCCTGTCTGCTAACAACAGACTAACAGGTGCACTCAAATGGTTGACCTTGCAATATTGCCTCCCTGTCTGCTAACAACAGACTAACAGGTGCACTCAAATGGTTGACCTTGCAATATTGCCTCCCTGTCTGCTAACAACAGACTAACAGGTGCACTCAAATGGTTGACCTTGCAATATTGCCTCCCTGTCTGCTAACAACAGACTAACAGGTGCACTCAAATGGTTGACCTTGCAATATTGCCTCCCTGTCTGCTAACAACAGACTAACAGGTGCACTCAAATGGTTGACCTTGCAATATTGCCTCCCTGTCTGCTAACAACAGACTAACAGGTGCACTCAAATGGTTGACCTTGCAATATTGCCTCCCTGTCTGCTAACAACAGACTAACAGGTGCACTCAAATGGTTGACCTTGCAATATTGCCTCCCTGTCTGCTAACAACAGACTAACAGGTGCACTCAAATGGTTGACCTTGCAATATTGCCTCCCTGTCTGCTAACAACAGACTAACAGGTGCACTCAAATGGTTGACCTTGCAATATTGCCTCCCTGTCTGCTAACAACAGACTAACAGGTGCACTCAAATGGTTGACCTTGCAATATTGCCTCCCCCTCCCTCTTTATTTTCACGCTCCATGAAATATGGTAGAGTAGCTATTTCTATCCTTCTCTAAATGTGTCATTGCAGGCACTTTCACTAGTAGAGTATTTTTAACTCTGAGTCACCAGATTATTTGGCTACCTGTTTGTCTCGTGACTTAAACATACTGGTCTGGACTGGACTTTTAAGAGATTTATTACACAGCTATCAGATCTTGCTATTTGGAGTTTCGAATTGAATATTCAGCCATCAATTATTCAAAATTTCAAATGCTTGCACACCCCTAATTAATATGTACTTAATTGTTTTAAATTATAATTTATCGGGGTCTAGCTATACTTATAGCAACATTCTCCTGTCCCCGGGAATAATAACTTTTAACTCTTCAATTACGTCCCTATAATTAGCGCTCATTGCAGTTTCTTGCTCTATGAATGGTAACATTAGACCCTCCTGGCGATCTTGAGTAATTGTCATTCTTAGTTTAATTTTGACAATTGATAAGCTTCGCAGGAGGCACTAGTTACAAGTATTGTTGAGAACATTTTCAAAGCACAATGGAACTCGCTGTACAATCTAGACCTGTTATCAAAGAGCAACCACTCCAGCCAATTCTATAAAGCGATGGTTCTCGTAGTGCCTACAAAGTATGTAAACAATACAGTAGAGAGACTCCATTGTGGAAATGAAACAAAAATGATTTATGTTGCTTTTTAAAAAGTTTTGTACAGTACTCCTTAAAATGTGCACTTTTAAGATATATTATTTATTAAAAACACTTTAAATGGCAAGGATTTTTAGGTACATTTTGATTTAAAAACATATTTCATAGAACATTAACTTGTCATACATACCTTTTAGAACAGAAGGTGCAACATCGGATTTGCCATTTTTAAGTAATTTAACTTCTGCTTGAAGATTGGTTGCATTAAAACAAAACTTCTTTGACAATATTTTCAAATCACTTTCATCAACTTGCAAATTAATCAGTTTACCCATTGCTGACAAGAGTTGGCATGTTCCTGTCATCCAATTCCTGAGACCAAAGAGTCTAAAAATGGGTAATATGTGGTAACCCTTTCATAATCTTCTTTGCCTTTAAAATGACGCTGGGTTTCAGCACAATCATCTATAACTTATAACTTGTAGATGATTGTGCAGAGACCCCTTTATTTTCAGCACAGATGTTAAGTGTGTCCTTAAAGATTGTTTAAAAATGTTTTTCATCCCTCAATGAAGACAAAGATTCACACAGCAGCTTCACTTCATTAACAGCGGTCAAGAGATCGATGTCTTCGCATTGCAGTGTTTTGCTCACTTTTAAAATCAATATCAGAATTAGGTGAGCAATTTCTAAAGCCATAATAAAATTAAAAGACTTCCGTTCATAGATTAGTCCTCTAGTTTTAATTTTAGTATCTACTTTGGGACTCGTCTCAATAATTTCCTCCAAAGTTTTAACAAGGTTTAGGTAATTTACCTTTATGTAAGACACTGCTTCAGCCCTACACGCCCAACTTGTAGCTGAAGAGATTTCAAAGTTCTCAATTTGGAATTAACTTCTTTTGAAATTTGTTCAAATACTGTGTGTCTGAGAGTACTCCCTTCTATAAAACTGTGTAATGACTGTATTACTCCAAAAAAAAAGTTATGAATGCCTTTATTTACATTGCTCGAAGTACAAGCATCAACCAAAACCAAGTCCAGACAGCGCGCATAGCAATGAACCTACATAATTTTATTTTCCTGCTCTTTACACCTCATTTGTAGCCCAGTTTTACAACCAAACATAGTTGCAGCAACGTCAAAACATACAAATATAACTGACAACCAATTACTTTTAAGGAAATGAACAAGAACATGGTTTAGCTTCTGAAAAACTGCTTCTGCATCTTTTTTTGTCAGCCTTTGCAAACAAACAAACAAACTGGTCTACTACATAATTATTTTCATGATTGAACTACAAGTGACATTTTCTGGGCATGGCCTAAATCGGACGTCTCGTCAACTGAATTAGCAATTTGCCGTTGCATAACATCATGCAATGCTTGTATAAGGTCATTTTGTATGTGGCTGCTTAGATAAGTAGCATTTCTAGGTGACTCTTCAATATGTTTATTCAGTATGAGATCGTATTTCTTAACAATATAAATTACATTTAAGAAAATACCTTTATTTGGACTACTCTGTCTCGTCGTGCCCTCTGAAAGGGTGGCCAGCTTTAACCAACTTTAGCCAACTGTAGCCAACTTTAGCCAACTGTAGCCAACTTTAACTTAAGACATTTAACAGTTTTACATTTTAGATTTTAGAAAAAAATAATTTTGAAATTTGTTGACTTTTTTTTAGAATTGTCTTATAATCTTCAAAAATATTTTTTAGGTTAAATTTTCCACTTAGCACCAATTAATTTTCACGATTTAAATTAAAATCCTTCAAATTTTGTATGTATTGCAAAAAAAAGCTTCCCTTTGGAAGGAACGACAAGAATTTTTTTTCATACCTCTCCCAAGTAAGCGTTTGAAACAAAGGTTACACAGATATATCAATGAAAAACTTCTGATGTTTTAGGCACTTTTGGACCTAAAATATTTAAATACTTACTAGCAACTGATTTTTTTTTTACAATCTAGCTAGCTTCAAGATCATGTGTCCGAAATTTACTGAGAAGTAAACTTTTAAAATATAATTAATCTAATCAATATTTACAAGTACAAGTACCATTCTGACGAGAATTGATGGAGTAGACCAGAAAAAAACTGGGTATCCCACCAATCCCCCCCCCAAAAAAACTAATTTTTTTTTTGTGAATATTTGTGAATGTGGGACATTAAACTTCAAGCCATAAATAGTAGGCCCTTCCATATAATATAAAGCTTAATGAATGAATAATGCATTGATTTAAATGCATGTCCTATGTTTCCTCTCCTCAGTTTCCCAATAAAAACAACTAGGGGAATTTCCCCATCAACATCAAATCATCCCGTTCTAAAAGCCAATGACATTACTCCACAAAAGTTTATTATGATGAGAAATAGCATTTTATTTATTTTACTACTCCCTAAAGAAAAGAAGGGCCAATTCATTTTGGATAACCTGATAATCCAGGTAGGTTTGTATTCCTTTTGGCTAACGTGAAAACACGGGGAAGTTTGTATTTTGAAAATAGTGGTAACCCCAGGAAGAAACAATATTAAATAAACATGTGTCTCGTGCACAATTCAATACAGCAGCCTGACTGTTGTGATGCCACAGCAGTGAAGGAGTAATACGTAGTTCCAGGGTCAGAGCATATAAATAGGCTCGGAGTGAGTGGTCTTTACTAAATGGGTTAAATCCTGACCAGGAAAACTGAAGGAGTAATAAGTAGTTCCAGGGTCAAAGCATATAGTAGGCTCTGAGTGAGAGTGGTCTTTCTTAAATGGGTTAAATCCTGACCAGGAAAACTGAAGGAGTAATAAGTAGTTCCAGGGTCAGAGCATATAGTAGGCTCGGAGTGAGTGGTCTTTACTAAATGGGTTAAATCCTGACCAGGCAAACTGAAGGAGTAATAAGTAGTTCCAGGGTCAGAGCATATAGTAGGCTCGGAGTGAGACCAGGAAAACTGAAGGAGTTTTTTCCTCAATGAAAAATAAAAATTATAACCACATTATTCCCTGTCCATCTGGAGTGAAACTGTGATGGCCTCCCACCAGCAAGAGAGAGAGAGAGAGAAATTAGAGCATTAATGATTAAGACGTACATAGTACCCTTTTGCCTTAAGGTGTCCTTGAGAGTTGATACCATCTTGCACTAAGATCCCTACATTGAGATATCTTTTTATATATAAGTCTCATACACTCTTCCTTTCATCTACCACTTTGTTAGTTTCGACTACCTATATACTATAGCCCTCAAACTTGATGGCATGAAACACATCCCCGACATGTAGAGAGAAGAGGAATTAGCCATTCACCACCAGACACACAATGCAAAGCAAAGAAAGAACATTTCAAGGAGCTATAAATTGCAAGTCTATAAATCTTTCGCACTTGAGCTTAAGTATTTATTTAAAACTAGGCTTTAAGTTATATTCACAAACTTCTATTGAATTATAATGTTGAAAAATTAATTATTTTTAGGAATTAAAATGGATTCTGAGTCCCTCTTTTAGTGTCACAAGAGATTCTCTATAAAATAATGATCATTTTTTTAAATATTTTTTTTAGCACAGGTTGAGTGGAGAGGGGGTATAAAAAAGTTAAGAAAAAAGTGATGTGGCATATGGATGACTTAATATGAATATAAATACACAAAAAAAATCCAGCACTAAGCAATCAAGTTTAAGGCATGGTTAGTAGCGGGCTTGCCAATATTAAGGCTGTCAATTGCATTTAAACATTATTTTTTTCCCCTTTACAGCAATAATTATTTATCATAAAATAGCATACAATTTAAAATTAGTATCAGCCCTGTAAAACAGAAATAAGCGTCAAGATAAAGTAATCGGTGAATAAATAAATGAGCTATTGAATTATGAAAAATTAAAAAGTATATTTATATATACAACACTAAATACAAAAGAATGCCAAATGAACAATGTGTGTTCACTATCTTAATTCATTCACTTGACATAACTTAAGGGAAAATAACATCTAATTAGGATATACTTAACAAGAAGATGATAAAACATAAATATGCAATTAAAACATCGTCAATAAATTTGAACTGTTTGAAAACCAACTGCTCACTAAAGTGGAACTTGAGCCGGTAAGGCTGATTAGGTTTCAAATAATTGCAAATGAAGCTCAATACCACATAAAACAATACAGTTTTAAATTAGGCGTTTGCAAACTATGCTGTAAAAGTAGGTCTTTACAAATGCTCAAGTTTCGAGCTTCTAATTGAGCTTGTCATTAAAGCTTGAGATCGAGATTGAAAGTTTTGTCGGCTTGTCATTTCCAAGCTGCTTCTTAATGCACGTATAAATCAACTTTTAAAATGCAATGGTAAGTATAGGCAATTTAATTTAGATGGAATAGGCAGTTTCACTGATAGATCATTCAGTAACTGAACAAATTATTAAAATTATTTAAAAATTTCATATTAATAATGTAAGAGAGCTCTAAAACTACTTTAAATTAGTAAAATAATTCAATATTTTAGTCAATTTTGAATTATCCTTGATTTAAGTTACACTGCTATGAGAAGGCAATGAAAATAAAAATAGCCAAAAGTAGGTCACTTAATACTTGAATAATCATTAATTTTAGTATTTTTCAATTTTTTTTACCGGTATTTATTTATTTAAAATGAGATTAATTTTAAAAACATGATAAAAATAAAAAAACTTTACATTGTACTGAGAAATTACCTTAACAATCTATAACATTTACAGACCATTTTGTAGTTAAAATATCTCTAAACAAGGAATGACACATAGGTTGGTTTTCCTGAAATGCTGAACAGTATAATGAGGTCTTCTTCCTCTTAGTCTTTGCACTGTGATGGGTTCAAAGAGCAAACACGGCAATCAGGTCTGTGAGACTTTTCTTCAAACTGTTGAATGAAGTGCCGTTCACTCATTTGAGTGCTTGAAACCCATGTTTACAGGCCACAAACATTTATCAACACTTAAAAAAAACCCCCGTTGTTGCGAGCGCCACAGCGAAAGAGTTAAAAACATATATACTATTTTATCTCTTGAACTTGGTTTGATAAACAATATATTTCAAATATTAGATTTATATTTTAAATAGTACTACAACTTTACAATGGTACCTAAGTTATTTTGTATCTCAAATAGTTGCAGAGATATGATCAAAATTGGAAATTCCTACGAATTTAGAGTACTTTCAAAGTCATTTTTGAGCAAGAGTGAGAATTGCCATTAGGTTTACGAAATTTCTGTGAATATAAAGTACCTTCAAAGTAATTTTGGAGCAAAAATGAGAATTGCCATTTGGTTTACAATATTAAACAGTGCCTATATATGAATTTTAATCCCAATTGATGGCGCAGAATTTGAGAAACTCGATTTCTCTCTCTATGCCCTTCAGGTAACTAGCCCCAGAAAAAACATATAATGAAGATCCAACTTTGTTAAGTTCTCTCCTGTCGTCTACTCCAAGTGTGCAAAGTTTCATCTTTCTGGGTCATATAGGGGCTTCTGGAGGGTTCTATAATTATACATAGAGAATGTATCAAAATATCAATAAAAATTGATTTTTCGAATCTCTGCTAAGGATTTACTACCCCCTAACATATACTTTCTCATTTAACTAGGGCTGGGCCGCTAAGCCCTTCTGCTGAATTTGCCGGTAACTGATGCCAATTTAGCCCCTCCCACACCCCACCACAATATTACATAGTTTAGTTAGTTCAGCCAACGGAAAAAATAAGGGTTATATAAAATATAAATAACTCAAATCCAAAACTAAAATTATTTAAATAGACAACAAAATGCTGTGCACTTGCGCGGGCCTCGGCTCGTACTGAAAGATGTAGGTGATATTTCATATTAGTTGATATACAACTTGTATTCAATTATAACTAGGTTACTTATAGCCATAATAATATTAATAACTAGGTTACTTATAGCCATAATAATATTAATAACTAGGTTACTATATAGCCATAATAATATTATGATGTATTTTAATATTTTTTTTTATAAATCCATAACAAATCAAATCATACTGGCCCACCTAATATTGTTTTTGATAGTGTTTAACTTTGTTTCTTGAGGAAATCTTTATCTCTAATATATTTATCAAGTACAGTAAGTCCTGCTATAACATTGCCTATTAGAACGTTGTTTGGTTACAACGTTGTAAATAATCTGTGACCCCTTTTTCACATAAAGTCCGCTATTGGGTACAACGTTGTTTTTCTGCTGAACACGGGCCAAGTGTCAACCAACTGGTTCCCGTTTATGTGGGCCCAATAGGCCTATGAGTCATGGAGGTCACGTCAGAGATTTCTCTCCCCCTTCCTTCCAAACAACAAGCCGCTCGTTAATAACAACAACAACAACAACAACAACAACAACAACAACAACAACAACAACAACAACATAAATGGGTATTTTTACGCGAAAAAATATATTTTGTTTGTTTACAGTATTTTAAATTTGGAATATTTTACTTGAAAATTGAGACTTTTGCACGGGATTTAGAGACTTTCAACATTAGTGAGTTGGCAACACTTAAGATGGTGCAAGCCAAGCAGTTTTGTTCAAGCATACGAACTTGTGTTTGTCTTTCTTTTCTTTTGCATTTTTTTATATTTAATACATTTTAAGTTCGCGTGTGACTTGGGATTACCATTATTTGTTTTTATATCTAATATATTTTTAGTTTGCAGGCAACTTGTGTTTATTTGTTTTGTTTTTTATTTTAGTTAGGGCCGGTCTTATGACTCATGGATGAATATTAATCTGGTAGATAAATATTTATATCTGGTGGATAAGTTAGTGCGGCTTGTGACTGCAAGATAGCATTTATCTGCTAGATAAAATGTATTTATCCATCACATTTTTATCAGGAGGTTCAAGTACCTGATAACTTTTATCTGAAAGTTAAAACGGTTGTTGCCATAGTGATGCGTTGTTTTTAATGAGGTTTCGTCTATCAGAACCTGTTTTTAGGTTAAAATCTTGGTTCACGTATTTAGTAAGCAAAGGCCCGGGCTCTAACTATATAAAGTTAGAACATTTAATTCACACTTCTATATAAACTGACAGGCTATTTGTAGAGTTATATTTATATAAGAACATATTATCAAAATCTGAGTACAATAAATTAAATTTTGTAAATGTAGTACCCAACTATTGACCACATTTTGGCAGACACTGAAATTAGTACTTACACGACATCTTTGCTTCTGCTCCCACGTGACACCATCTGTTTACTCACACTAGTTTAGCCGCCATTATTTAACAAATGTTGAGCGTTCTCACCACTTGCTAGGTTGTAGCGATAGCGTCTGGGATTATACGCATGCGCGCACCAGTAAAAACAGTACCAACATTGCATTTTCTACATGAAAATATATTTATCCTACAGATAGCTATCCAGCAGGTAAATTCAGTTAATAAAACACGTAAAATATTAAAGTGGCTGATAACCTTTAACTGGTAGCTAACTTTAACATTCCGATAGCAATATTTATCCCGTAGTCATAAGCCCGGCCCTTAGGGGTGGTTTTTATCTGTTTGCGATGGCGTCTATAAACGTCCATGTAATTTATTTAACATTTTAATTGCAAAGGAAAACAGACAATCAATTAGTCTGGCTGTTAAAATGGACGTAATACAGCGACTCGAATCTGGCCAGCGTAGTGTAGACATTGCTGTAACTTTGGGCCTACCTGCAACTACTATTCGCATTATAGGGGAAAATGCTGTAAAAATTAAGTGCAGTGTGGAAAACCTTTTAGGGCTCAGTGTGACAGAGGTCAGGTGTTCAATAAACAAACACATTGAAAGGATGGAGAAAATGCTTTCGTTGTGGATTGAATCTCAAAACCAACGTAGTGCCCCAGTTACTTTAGCCATTGTTCAAAGTAAAGCTAAATCTTTATATCATGACGTGTCAAAGCCTAAGGATGGTCAAGGCTCCAAAGAAGAATTTTTCAGTGCCAGCCGAGGGGGGTTCAATGGTTTTAAGTATCGGTACAATTTTCATAATATTAAAGTGACTGGTGAAGCTGCAAGTTCTGACAACATTTTGGAGGAAGCCTTTGATGTCAAACTTCAAAACAACATTGAAGACGTCGAATACTCACCAAATCAAGTTTTTAATGTTGACGAGACCAGACTGTTTTGGAAACGTATGGCTGCCAGAACTTACATTTCACAGAAAGAAAAGACAGCACCCGGTTTTAAAGCTGCGAAAGATCGTGTCACACTGTTGCTAGGTGGGAATTTATCTGGTGATTACAAGATGAAGCCACTCCTGATTGCCATATCGGAGAATCCACAGGCTTTGGAAGAAAAAAAGGAGCACCTTCCCGTTATTTACAAAGCCAACAAAAAGGTGTGGATAGCTGGTGCCATGTTCTGTGAGTGGTTGAAAGTCTACGCAATACCCGCGTGGAAGAGGTACTGTTGGAAGGGGAATTTAGATTTCAGAATTTACCTCCTCATAGATGACATTCCTGACTTGGACAAGCATGTGAAGATTGTTTTCCTATGTCCCAATAGGAAGGCTCTAATCCAACTAATGGACCAAGGTGTAATTGCCACTTTCAAGCGGTACTACTTGCGGTGTACGTTTGAGCAACTTGTCGTAGCTACAGATGGTGAAGACAAGACCAGCATCAAGGAGTACTGGAGGAACTACAATCTCTTTAACGCCATCAACAACATATCCATGGCTTGGCAAAAGGTTTCCCATGCATTCCTCAATGTGTCACAGTGTTTAAAGGATTTGAAGAGATTGTGCCAAGTGCAAACACAAACCTCCTCAACAATGCTCGAGAAGCAGTCTTCCAGAATCTGAAAATGGAGGACATAGAAGAGGTAGTGGACGCTGAGATTGAGGAACTCGGTAACTAGGAGCTACAAGAGCTGTCCCAAAATCCAAGCCCTGAATCTGACAGCGAAGAGGACAAGCCATCACGCACATTTACTATGAAGAGCATGGCTACCGCATTTCACCCCATTCGAGAAGAACTTCAGATGTTGGCCGATGAAGACCCTGATGTAGAACGCAGCGTGAAAGTGCACAAGATTGTCATGGAGGGCCTTACATGTTACCAGGAAATTTACAAAGAAAAGAAATGTGCCGCTAAGCAACCAACTAACCGCACATTCTTTCAACCAGTGGCCACCATGGTGATACATGAGGGGGAGAAGATCATGAGTGGTGAGCCAGTCCCATCCACATCCCGAAATTAAATGTATTCCTGTCCTGAGCTGTTTCCGCAATATGACACTACATGTATTTGTAAGTATTTTGGGGGGGCCTTGGAACCTAACTCCTACACTTAACATTGATTATTATGGGAAAACATAACCTTTATAAAGCTGTTTTCTATAAAGTTGCCTTTCTCAGGAACATAACACAACGTTATTAGAGGATTTACTGTATTTCATAATTTTAAATAAGCCTTAAGAATGTTAGTTTTGCTGTTTATTATAAAATAAAGTATCTAACGCAGGGTTAAGGAATTTGTGTTTACATGCAAGAGAGACTGTATTTAAATATTCTTGTTTGACTTATGAATTATATTTTCATGACGTGAAAATTTAAAATATATCTATGGATTTCGAATTATCGGCATAAAATATCTACATGATTAAAAACCGACTAGCCTTGGCAGACTGTGCCAATATCAGCCGATAAGTCGGATTGGTTATGGGCATCGGCCCAACCCTACATTTAACTATTGTATTCCTTTATCACAATTTTTTTATGAAACACGACAATTGCGTTATAGGAGAACTTACTTCCAATGGTTTAGCCTTAGACTATTTAATTAGTGTAAGGTGCTTGCCAAAAGATTAATCGTGCAAAGCTGACTCTAAATAGCATTTTTTTTATTCGGACAGGTTTTGGTAGAAAACATTTGTGTTAAAAAGAGAATACACCCATATATCTTTCATTTATGTATTTAGATGAAACTTGATGGGAACAATTTTGGAATTAAGGTAAAAAGTCAAAATCAGCCATAGTTATTCATGGGTTAAGTCTTGCCACTGATGTTATTTAAGCTTCAACTTATTGAGAATAATTTGCGTGCCTTTTGTATATTCAATTATTGTTTTGACCTGATTATACAATGCTTGTGGAGAGTGGTTATGCACCGCTCTGGATGTGTTTAGTTCACGCCTTCTGTCATTGTGTGTAACACGATTTTTGTTAGCTATTAACTTAATCAGCTCTCTATAAGTATAATTCAGTTTTGTTCAATACAACTTCAAACTTAATTAGATAAAATATTGAATTTAAATTATCTTTTTTGATGAGGAAAAACTAATCATATTATGCAGTATTTTATGTTTGTTATAGACAGTGATAAAAAATATAATGTAAAATTAGTTTTATATAACAAGCAATTTTATGAAATTATTTATGTAGAACCATTAGTTAATAAACACCAAGCATATCTAGAACCATTAGTTACTAAACACCAAGCACATCTAGAACCATTAGTTACTAAACACCAAGCACATCTAGAACCATTAGTTACTAGACACCAAGCACATCTAGAACCATTAGTTACTAGACACCAAGCACATATAGAACCATTAGTTACTAGACACTAAACCTATCTAGAACTATTGTTATTAAAGCCAGGCACATTTAGAACCATAAATTATTGAACATCAAGCAGATCACCAACCAATAATTGATAAATGGTTTGTGTTATTCAGTAATTAAAGAATTTGAAGACTTTTTGTGTTTTAGAAGACCCATTCTTTAAAATTAACATTTGGTACATTTTTAAATTCAAAATTTGAAAGAAAATATTAGAATTCAAACTTGAAAACGAAACTTTGCACAGCCCCAGCTATTAAAAGACAGCCCAGTAAAAGTAACCTGAAAACAAAAGTGCAAGCAATAAATAATCATGAATTCTCACCTGCAGCGAATGGCGGCCATTTTTACCAGGAGTAGGAGGACCTGGTTTATTGTAAGAAGTCTGAAAAACAAACTTTCTTTTTATTTTAAAAGAGCCATTAAAAGCTATGAACAAATATATTAATTTAAAAACAAGACTTGTGTTAAGTGCTAAATGCTTTGGTTTGAAGTATATAAAAACCTAACTTGGTTTGGTAAAATGCATTCATTTTTTCAATATCATAATGTAAGGCTAGTTGCATCGAGGAAATATATATAGCTTCTGTTACTTCCTAATGCAAACAGTGTTTGTCGGCTAGACATTCCTGGCCTTCTCCTGGTGATGACATCTTACCGACTTAAGAGGTCGGGGCACCATTTAGATGTGGTCATACTGCCTCGATGAGATGATGTGATAATGATAATGTGGTGCCAGTAAAAGTCTTAAACTTAGCTTATGCATAGTAAATAACCAGACCATGGCAACCATAGGCACAATTTCCTTTTGAGAAAAATACATTTGCTACCAGCAGAAATCAAACCTGTGACTTTTGTATTAGTAGCCAGAAACCCTGACCAATGGACCAAGAGGTCGGTATGTAACAATATATATTATAATACCTATGTAAGTACTACGCATGGAATTACAGGAAAGATTAATTTAGATTGCTCACACTGGAAAAGTATGTAATGCTCACATTTGGTAGAAAGTCAACACCTTTGAATTACATAGTCCATATTTTGTTTTTTTGTTTCCTCTTTAAAGAAGTTACTTTGCAACTAGGCCAAGGGATTGGGCAGTAATGATCAATTTTCTTTAAGAAGTAATCATTATATGTGTCCAGTTACAGCAGTGTAATGCATAAACGGTTCATTATTACATTTTAAGAACCACATTATATTTATTATTATTATTATTATTATTATTATTATTATTAGCACCGCGTCTTACTACCCGTTCGGGCTATACACACTTACGCTAATGTGTAATGGTAGGGTGATTGAGATATGAAATGGAGGACCTACAGTTTAGCGTGGAATCCAAGCCACGGTGGAGGCCTGGTATTCCTCACATTCACAAGTTGTGATTAATACACGTCTTGTCAGAGGTGAAGGAAGGGTGGATCGAGGATTGAACCCCAGACCCCCAACACAGAAGTCTGACACCTGACCCCTAGACCACCAGGTCACCTTATATTTGTTCCTTCCCCTCTTTCATGTATTGTATTATGAACCTAACTAAGTAAAAATAAGTTCTTTTTGAAGAATTATATAAATATATATTAATATTATGTTCTATAGCCATTGATAGGCTTACTTTTGGAAAAAAAAACTTATTTAAAAACTTAACACCAATTTTACTTGTCCATTAATTTTAAATTAAGGGATAAAATTTTGTTCACGAATCAGAGCAAATAAATGTACTGTGTCCTATTTTTCTTTGACTTGTCGGAATAAAATTATTTATATTACAAATCCTTAATCCAACAGAAATTACTATTAGCCTGAAATTGTGGTTAGATGTAACTTTAATTCCATTTGAACTCAGTTGTAGGGTGAGATGGGTGATGTAACAATCTAATGGCCAATTTATTAATCAGACTCTTAGTACGCTTCAAGTGTGGCGCTATAATAACTACAGGACTATCTATACCTACCTAAACTTTAATGGAATAGGCCAGTTTTGCAAGTGAAACTGGCCCATTCCATTCTGGTCTAAGTAGGTGTTGTCCAGTATTTTTTTTAGCCTCACACTTTAGGCGAGCTGAGTACGACTATGAAACTTGTACCTAGTCCTATTGCAATCTGTAATGTTAGAGCTGCCAAACTTTATATCTACCTTTCATGTACCTTTTTCCAAATATAACTTAGAAATTAAAATTAGTATAAATATTTTAAAAATATTGTAGAGATTCCTTGTAATAGAGTTTAAGTATAATGTAGAGTACCGGTATATATGACATATTTTTCTTACACACTTTATGAAAGTATAAACACACCTTATGCCAAAAACACATATACAAAAATAACATAATTAAAAGATTAGAATTGAAATTTAAATTCCTTCATAATGAATAAAACAGCACATCCAGACTGCTAACAAAATCACCCAAATTTCACAAAACTACACAATTCTGAAGTTTTTGTTTACGTTAACAGTCACTAGGCTAAGAATCATGGTGTCAAATTTAAACTTTTATAATTTTAATATCATTCAGTGCAATTGTAAAAATCATCAAAAAAAATTCTAAGGGGAAATAAAATCATATAAATAATGATATATCTGTACATTTTAAGAATAATTGAAGAAAGTTGGAAGATATTTAAGGTTGTGATTGGGACTAGTCAGAGATAAATGTGAGCAGTAATTTTACACTATCAGCGCATATAATAAATGTTTAAAACTAAACAAAACATACACACTCTCCAAAATGGGCTAACAAAGACTATCTGCTTGCTCTCTTATTAATCAAAAATTACCTAACTGGTCTTTAAACAATAAAGAATAATCTCAATGCTAAGAAACCCATAAAAAGGTTCCCTTTTAATGATAAGAAGCAAAGCTGATTTTTAAAATAAAGTTATTTGAAAACAAGGAAAATCTCTTTCAAATCCATTTCAGATCAGATGTTTATATAGCACATGTTCATGATTCAGTTGTGCCATCAGAAATTATTTTTATTGTTAGTTTAATTATTGATCATTGTAAGCCAAGGCTATTAGTGCCTAATGGTAAAGTTAAGGAAGGTAAGCTAAAGAAAATGAACCAAAAACTTCTTGTGATAGAAAGGTAACTTAGGGAAAAACTATCCTCGTTGCAACCAAATAGGATCAAATACCCAGATCAGACAAAGTTGGTAATATGACTAAGGGCATACATAAACCCTCTAGGATAAAAAACATTCTTACCCAAAACCAATAACTACAACACACGTTACTAAACCCATAAAAATCACTGCACATGCCCAACCCAAAAACAATAGTATGACTAATCTACTCTATAAGGGGTGTGGGAAGCATTGAAAGAATAATAATTCATCTCTGACCATAGAAAATTGAAATTATAAAATTGAGATTTTAATTTTTTGTCATTTTGTGCACTTATATAAATTACATAGTTCACAAAACATAAGCCTGCATTACTTATTTAATTGCACAATGCAATTATCACTTGATTGATTCTTTTAGGCCGAACATTTTCATAATAAAACCTTGCATTAGTTAAATTAATACATTTTTTTTTCTGCATATTATATTGAAAAGAATTATTCTAACTACAATTCAGTTTCAAGAATATTTCATACAATTTTATTAGAATTGTAATTGAAAAGGTAGACTTTGTACAGCCCTACTTTCTACATTACTATAATTTCGATTAGGACTATGCGAGCAAGACTTGTATTACAACTTCGACTAGAGATAGGCCCTTGAATCCTCAAGGATATTCAAGAATGCGAGAAAGTTTCTGATTTGAGATTCATATCCTTAAAAAAAATTTCTTTCTTTCAATTTTCCAAGTGAAATTATTTTAGAGCTTTAGAACGGCTTATTGGTTGTTCAGAACCAATTATAATTATAGGATGAACTTAACAACCAGGCCCCAGACCAGTAATTTAACACTTAACTGAAAGTATGAAAGTTATAATAAATGGATTATAAGAAAGAATGTTCACATTTAGTTAATATTTGTATTTTCTATAAGGAAAACCTCTTTTTGCTCATCTTGACTAGATTTTCAAAATCTTATTTAGACTTAGTTAAAAAATAGCTTTTCGTCTAATAAGCCAAATTTTAGTCAACTATTGCTTAAAAGCAAATTTATGAGAAATTCACACCAGTTGAGAAGCATGGGAATTTTCTCACTAAACGGTTCACCTTAAAATAGTTATGATTAGGGCTGTCAAACTCGATTCTTACTGGTATCGAAATAATCGAGAATCAATCTTAATATTATGATTCTTGCTACTTCGATTCTTAGCTCTCAATAAAACTGGCAACTAAACAAAACGGCAACATTCATGATAGGTGATGATCGATTATCTCTCATATTAGTTTAGTTTCAGTTTCATTTAAATTCCGGCAAATTGTAAATATACCGTATGGATCGAATATAGTACGAGCCTTAATATAATATGACCCTAACATTTTGAGGTGATCTACATACAAAATAAATGGTCTAGAATTAATACGACCTGACATGACAGTAACAAGAGGTAAAAACTTAACAGCTTTTACAACAAATTTTTAAAAAGTAATAGTCAGAATATATAAATCAATTCTAACCAAACAATCGATATATAACATGTAGACTAGGGATGCCAATTTTCCATAATATATCAATATTTTTATCATTAATTGATATACCACAATGTGTATATTGAAAACTATGATATTCCTATCAAATTAAAATGGCTACTCTCCTGTAATTATATTCGTTATCGCTTTTCAATTTTGAACGTTTTATTTAGCTCTTTGAATAATACAAGTTTAATAAAATTAGAACAAAAATCGACGTAGTTTATAAAAATGAAGCAAAAAACCATTATATTTATTTTAATTCACTATATTATCGATATATCTTTGCCAAAACTTCATCAATAATTTCTGACAAGCTAACGAGCTTAGGATCGGTTATGGCAGACTGCTTAAAAATTTTGAAATGTGTGAAATGTGTTCTTCTTTATGTTATAAAATCCGCAATTTATTCTTTATTATATTAATTTTGAGTTTATTTGAATTCTTGATTTTGATTTTCAGTTTTGAAGAATTTTAGTGTGTTTAGTAAATATCTATAAGATTGTGAGATTAAAGTTTCAACCGCCATGTATTTTAATGACCGAGTCCAAATTTCGCATTAAGGGGGAAGTAGGGTATCGGGCACGTCAGATTTTCTAGGCAATAATGCTTGGAAAAATAGCAAAAAAGGAACTGTTCAAGAATCGAAATCAGTATCAAGGTTGAACTTAAGAATCTGAATCGAGAAAAACGGGAATTGTGACATCTCTAGTTATGATTGAATTAAAAATAAAATTGAAAATGTAAGCTTTAAAAAGATCTGCTATTTATTTGTTCTTATTAATGATTCCTGGATATTCTACTAGATATAGTATCAAAATACTATGATTATCCTGATTCATCATATATAACTTGTTTTTCTCAATTATGATTTTTACCATTTAGCCTTTATTTTTTGATTCTCAATTTCAATTTTTCTCATTTACAACCATCCTAACTCACAATAAAAATATGTTATATATCTTTAAACCTTAATATCATATATTTGCAAAAAAATTAAAAGTATAAATAGTACAAACATAAATGTTTGACCTGTTTAAGATTACAAGAACACAAAGATCGTGTTTAGTACTGTTGGAGTTCAATTATTACCGGCAAAACGTTGTTTTGTTTATATTTGTAGTTCACTATACCAGAGATGTCTTTATGAATTTAGTCTTATAAGCTTTTTCAAATAGTAAACCGTTAGTCATGTTCCAGCCAAACGCCATACCGGTCGTGCTATAAATTGTGTTAGCAATAGTTTATACATATTGTGTATTTCGATCATTACTCTGCCCAACCGGTTATGGGCCCAGGTTACACGATCGGAAACGAATCAATAATTTGATTAAACGAAAAGTTCTAAATCAAAAAGGTGTAGAAGTCGAACTATTTGTTAGCCTAACAAAATGGCGCACGCGAACGCGACACATTCAACACGACTCAAGATGCTGTCACGCAACAACTACGATACGTGGAAAATACAAGCCGAATCCTTGCTAATAAAAAATTATACATGGGGATATGTGTCAGGTGAAATACCACAACCCGTAGTGGTCGGCGAAAACGCGGTGCTTGTAGCCGCGCAAGCCGCACACAAAGCTTGGCTAGCGGCCGATTGGAAGGCAAAAGCTGATTTGATCTTGTCCATCAATCCATCTGAATTAAAACAGATTCGGGGATGCACTACTTCACGCGATGTATGGGTCAATCAATCTACGCATCAAAGGGGCCTGCTCACAAGGCAACATTGCTCGAACGTCTCATACAACACAAGATGCAAGATGGCGACGATATGAATGAAAATCTCGCTGGATTTTTTGACGCTGTAGATAAGTTGCAAGCAATGGAATTGGACATAAACGGTGACCTGTTTAAGATTATGCTGTTATATAGTCTCCCCAGCAGTTACAACAACTTTCAATGTGCAATCGAATCCTGTGATAATTTACCAGACACTGAAACATTGAAAGTGAAAGTCTTGGAAGAACATAACACGCGTGTTCAGGAAAACGTAAGTGCCGCCATGTTTGTCAAGTCAGGAAAACAATTCGTAAACAGACCGAAAGGTGGCACGAGCAGTAGTGCTGGATCAGAACATAAACGTAAACAAAAACCACAATTAAACTATAAATGCGGCTTTTGCGAAAAGAAAGGACACAGGGAGGCCGATTGTTTTTTTAAAAAGAAGTTGAGCGAACAAACGGCATATAAAGCTGACGAGGCTCAATGTTTTTCCGTCGACAAAGAAATTACAAAGTCAAGCAACATAAACAACCTTTGGTGCATTGATAGTGGTTGCACTGCTCACTTATGCAACAATGAACATGCATTCACGAGCGTGAAGAAAATGCATGGGAATCTTAGACTTGCCGATGACAGTGCCACACAATTAAAAGCGAAAGGTGACATGCAAATCATCACCACGAACAGTGTGACAAACTATCACATTGAAGGACATCTTATATGTACCTGACCTCCGAAAGAACCTCATCTCTGTGGCAAAAATTGTTGATTACAACAACAAGGTGACATTAAAGTTGTTGCGAATAGAATTGGTGACTTATTCTACTTATGTGAAAGCGATCAGCAAGC
Organism: Timema bartmani; assembly: GCA_902151455.1. Classification (NCBI taxonomy): domain Eukaryota; kingdom Metazoa; phylum Arthropoda; class Insecta; order Phasmatodea; family Timematidae; genus Timema; species Timema bartmani. Next base: position 30,144 of record CABFWB010006749.1, read on the forward strand.
GTGCATGGTCACAGGATCAAAAGTTCCAAAAAATGAATTAGAAGTTTGGCACTCTCGACTTGGTCATTTGAATTTAAGGGACATGGTCAATATGCTCAAGAACCAATGTGTTATTGGTTTGAAATTCAATGACTCAACTGAAGTCAAAAACTGTCACACCTGTCTAGAAGGAAAAATAACATCAACTCCCTTCACCAAGCGAGAGGTAACCTCAAAAGAGCTTTT
>CABFWB010006750.1:0-13118 GCA_902151455.1 Timema bartmani
TTCTAATTTCACCCAAGGAGTATCCTGCCAAAGTTTGATGCAATGTTTTAGAAACACGTTGTATATATATATATATATAAATTATGTCTTATGGACATAATTAAACATATCACGAAGACCCTATCAAAGATTACTATATTAAGTACTCATAGTCACAGACTTTACTGCATCTGCGATGAGGAAGAAATACCGACGCCTCAAACATCGTAATCACCGCTGGTTTAGTCCACTGGTCCTCGTTTAACTTCTAGGATGTCCTCTGATGAATGGTTACAATATAATACAAAATGTGAGGCGGGGGATGGCTGTTTTATACAAGATGCACTGACGTATTAGAGAAAGGACATCAACAAGGCGGGGGGAGTGGTCATTTCCTAAAAATGAGCAAAAATATAACTAGCGCTAGGAGACAGACGCTGAGGACAGCACAGGGAAGCAACCCGTCATTGCTGTCGAATTTGGCCAATGCGTAAGATGTCCGTGTGTTGTAGCAGTGTTGAACCGTCAGTTGGAGCACTGTCCTTAAGTTTGGGCGTTTCCAGCAACACGATTTTCCCGTGGTTTGTATCTGCCACACATTATTACAATTTATTAGTTCTTGATTTTATAATGATAATCATGTATAAGGTATTTTGTGTGTAAGTGCTAACAGGTAATTTAACACGTTACAATGTCATATGAGCAAGTATTTATAAGACCAATAATAAATTCTACTAAAATCCGAATAATCCTATTAAAAAAAAGTTTCCAGGTGTTGATTCATCGGGATGGGCAAAGGGTCAGTTAGAAAATTAATATAAAATTCCAATTATAAAAGTTCAGTTTTTTAAAACAAAGCACAACATTTGTAAGCTATGACTTTTTAAGACCTTGCATCTTTCTAGATTCATGTGCTGTCCAATTTTCATCAGAATAAGCTTCCTTATCTGAGAGCTAGAAACGTTTATATATCTACTTTCAATTAATCATACGTCAAGTCATGGGAGCCGCAGCTGTTACTTTTGATTGATATTATCAATAAATGTAAAATAACACTATTAATATTGTAAAATATTATCATTATAAAAGAAATACTTTTTTATTTTCTAACGTTTTTGACAATAGAATGTTATAATGTTATTTGTATAGTGGTTTTACTAATATTTTATTCAAATTTAATAACGATTTATTTTAATTGAGATAATTAAATACACATTGTTACTACACAATTTAATATATGGTTAAGTTACTAATTTATTTACTCTCCTGGAGCACATGTTCAGTTTCCTCAACAATTTTATCACCCCTGCCAAAATACCAAATATAATTTAGTGCGGAGGCCGCAAGTCCCCTCCTCCCAATTCATCATTCAATAATCAAGGTCATCATCCCGGCACATAGAAAGAGGGGTTTCTCGAAACACATATTCGCAGAAGGCCACCTTTGCGAGCATTCTTATAATAGTCAAGGAATGCCACTGTACAAACAATACAACCATTTGGAAAACTAGCATTCCTTAGTCGATCCAACCCCATCCCTGCAAGATGAACACAATATCATTTTAAACTTAGTTCAGCAATTATTAAATTATTATATCAACACAAAAACTCTCTCCTCCATCCGCCTCCCACCTTCTTAAATTTATTTTGGCTTACTATTGATATTTAAAAATTTAAGGGGCTTATTTTTTTTAAAAAAAGTGGCACCATAAAAACTGCTAGACAAGCTGTAAAAAAATTTGTAAGGCTGAATGGGTCAAGTGGGTAACACGATTAGGACCAACTGCTAGACAGACAAGCTCATGCAAACTGATCGAGGCCATTCCACTCTTAAATTACAGTACAGCTCTTGTGGACACTCACTATCTCTTTCGGACCCATTAGGTTATCTGTTAGTGTTGTCCTTTTAAAATAAAGCGGAGTTGCTATTTGTAGATTAAGACTTAATATATTTATTTTTATGGAATAGGCATGCTATATTATATAACCTTCCTTGGTGCATTTAGTGAAAGAAATATAAACTAAAAAAATAAATTTAAACCCCTTATTTTATAAAATACGAAAATTAACATCGTAGCTCAATTTCACGAGCTTACAAAGAATATCACGTCTTAAGTCTCGTCCCATTTATGTGGGAAAGATAATGATTTTATGGTGGCTTTAGTAATAGTCATGAACAAGAACATCACCTGCAAAGTCTTAAATGGATGTCTTTTACATGATGCTTGGAAAAAATTTAAAGTAAGACATGAAAAAGTTTTCTTGTTAGAATTTTTTTTACTTTTGATCTAACACGGGTACATTATGTAGAATAATTATAAGAATAGTTCAAATTAAAAAAAATTACGGGTCAATATAACCTCCCATTTGTGTTTGGTGGTGTTTTGAAGTTGTAGAGTGGAAAACACGATTAGAACCTTGCCCGGGCTTGAAGAGGCAAAGTTCATCACATTCACATACAAATTGATAATATTTGCTTAACGTAAAACGTTTAGTCAATTTTACATTAAATATGATAGCAAATATACTTCTGTTTATATAGCTGTAAGCTGGATTTGTTGTAATTGCCAAGATAATTTTAATGTATTTTAAAATATATTTTATGTGCAGCAACAATTTATTATACCATAACCCGCCTCGGTGGCGTAGTTGGCTAACGCGCTAGTCGTGTTGAGCTCAACCGCCGAGGACGGGGAGATCGAGGTTCGAATCTCAGTCGGGTGAACTGAGAGTGGTTTTTCCTAAATGATTTTCCACTCTCCCTCCACACAAATGCGGGTTCACTTCCTCTAAATTCAACCCTCCCAATTCCTAATCTATTAGCGTAATTAGTGCTTAAGCGTATAACTCGAACGGGTAGTAAGACGCGGTGCTAAATATTATATATTATACCATAATATACTTTCGGGTTATGCCATGCTAAAATTACTTCTAGCACAACACAAGAACTATTCTGGACATTATATTATAATTAGTTTTGTTAAAACATCTGCAAAAATATAAGTGCCCACCAAGTCCTATCCTCTGTTTAAGCAGTGCTGTCTTAGCGTGTCCCATTAGACCGAGCCGCACCTACTTGTAAACAAGGCCTGCTCACACCAAGAAAAATAAAGATAAAAACTGAATGCCTTCAATGAGCCTAACACGCCGGACTTGGCCACGCATGCGCCGAACATCCAGTTGCTATATTTTCTGAAGGTGAGGAATGGCATCGCATCACGTGTTCTGTGCCCTCCCAGCAAATAAGGTTCTAGGCTAGCAACACATTTGGGTCCAGTAGCTTTCCCCACTAACTTAATACTAACATACAACTTTCTAGATAAAGCTTTCTAATTAAATTCTTGTCCGTGTTGACGACACTTTTCCTACTATGGCAAACATGGTCGTGCAGTCTTGGATGCTTCACCCAGCAGGGTTAACGTAGAAATACTCTATCTATTAGAACACGAGTAGCTCGTCTGCAGATCAATGGAATAAATAGATTGATGTCTTCTTTTTTTCTTGCTATATATACTAGCATATGAATACGTACGAATACGTGAAAATAGATCTAGGGGCTTTTATAGTCGTCAGCCAAGGCTCGTCATATGAAAATTGGGCTATAACCTTCCTTTGAAAGCCCTCGTAAAACAATAAAAATACCCAATTTGTTAATTTTACCAGTTACTACACAAAGACTCAATACACTACTACACCCAATATTATTTCTGAGGGAACTGCATGTCTTCTCTCTCTGTTAACAGTTACCAAATTTTCTCGCTCTCAGTTATGTCTGAAGGGGGTGTGCTGGTGTTAGGCCCCCCATACACGTACAGTTTCACCCTCCAATCGGCCTGAACAGTTTAAGTCTGAAAGGCCTAGCTGAAATGACTGTGGGAATCTCGACAGTTCTACCTGCAGACAGTGGTGTCTGTCAGACGTAACTGATGTGTGTGGGGGGGACGCGGCCAACCAGCAGGTCAAGTCTTCATTCAGTTCAGTTTCCACGCTCCACATGCTCAGTGATATATCGTGTTTGATCATCTACTACGCCATGGCCACTTGGTCAAAATATTTTGTATCTGAATTTATCAAGGAGTTTAGAAATCTCTCTTTGTTGTGGAAAATAAAAAGTAAAGAGGATCATAATCGTGATTTGAAGGAGAAAGAATTTTCTCAACTGCTTTCAAAAGTAAAGACAATTGAGATCCAGGCTTTCTTCTTTAAGACCCATGAAATATCTGCATATTCAAGAAATTCATCAACTGAGGACATTTTCCCCACGAAAAGCTTATAAACACCCAAACTCAACCAGATTGTAGGGCGGACTGAAGATAATAGTCTGATAATATGAACTGTACGTGTGTGTTGGGGAGCTGGGACAGGTAGAACTGTTTCAGTTCGGCCTGTCAGTTCAACCTGAAGGCAAAACTATACGTATATGGGGGCTCTAAGAGGGAGCTACTGGCAACCTCGCCTAATCAGCGTTGCGAAACTTGTCTTATATTTAAGGCGAGATTGAACACACAAAAACGAGTAAATGACAACGCTTTTCCCAATATTAACCATCGGCGATGATATACAATGTAAGGAAAGATGGCCCTGGATATAAGGCGAGCCGGTATTACATGGTAGAGCACATATGCTCAAAGCTAAAGGTCCCAAGTTTGATTCCTTTGTACAGGTTGTCATTTTCCACTCAGTATGATAACTAAACATGTTTGTTGCTAACATAATTCCATAACAACCCCTTCACCTGATTTGATTGAAGAAATTGTCTCGACTGCGACTAAGGATCTGACAAACATCGAGAGTGCTAGGGGTACATTCTACCCCCCTCCCCCTTCCTTTCCACTCCCCCACATATGACGTTATTAATGATGACAAGAAGACCTCCCACCCTACTTGCATGTATCTATATGTGTGTATGTGGTTTACTTTGATGTCTGTCTGGGTAAAAAAACAGGTTGAGAGAGAACTTCACAAGGAGAGCAGATAGAGATCAAAAGCTCTGATTTCAAGCCATAAAAAACCAAGAAAATCTCTTTTGATCCTGTTCTTAGAGTTCAAAGAGTCGGGGGGGGGGNAGCTTCCAGTGTACGAGTGTTTATTGCGGACTGACGGGTTGGCTTTAGGACAGGATTTAACAGGGACTTAGCTCATCTACAAATATTGAGAGTAATGATTAATGAAAGTAGATAGATTTTACACTTTTCTTTTAAAGGGGTGTTCGTTTTGTGATATGGGAATTAATTAAATAATTGATTTTAAATTCAACTATGTAGTCAACAGCAGGTGAGTATTTAAGAACCATAGATTACCATCCCCACAACAAATTATAATATATATAATAATAACAGTAACAATGATAAATATACAATACTGAAAAATGGTCACATATGTTTTTGATAGATTTACAGTTATTACTATTATTACTGTCATCATCATCATCATCATCATCATTATTGTTATTACTAGCAGAGTCCCCGTTTAAAATCAACGGCTTGATTTATGATCGTGTAATGTGTCCAATTGGCATTTATTGGACAATGATTGCGAGTGGGAATAACTTTTAAGTGATTCTCAAAATCTGGGAAGTGCATTTCAGTTAAAGGCCTTATAGCAGATCAAATATTTACTTCAGTGTAAATGTGCAACGGTTCCTCCCTCGAATATTTCATTGTAAACCAAAATTTTTGTTTATACCTTTTCGTTTTTTTTGGGATCCTCCATGTGAATTTTTTGTTACTAAATGTTCTTGCACAAGAAATATAAATCATGATGATATTATTGACACTTTTGTCAACGAGCAGTCATGTAGAAAGATGATTTAAAGGAGAGTATGTATATAGACAGTATGAGCATAAGTACTTGATTTGAATACAATCCCATTTGTTTAGGCTTAACATGTTTGTGAGCAATTATTTTGATCTTATGCATCTTTATTTTTTTGTTTACTACATCTCACATTGTGAATTTTACAATATATTTATTTTACAATAAAATTTATATTTATTTATATTACAATAAAATCAATTTCGTGGTTACTCTATAGATATATATTTATTTTTAATATACAATTAATATTAATATCCTTCTGTGGGTTGATTGGGATGACTGATAATATAACATTGTGTTATTGGAAAATAATTAATATATGTTTACTTTAAATTTATATTGTACAATATAAAATAATTCTTTTTTTTACTTGCCTTTGTTGCCCTTTTAATTGTTTTTTTAATTTATAATAAAAATTTGAATTTACTCATCCTTTAAGTAGGCGGCAGGATTCTCAAGCTCAGGACGTAATGCAAAGTAAGTCCGCCCCTGGATCTAGTACAATTTTTAGCTATCAGATAAGGTCCTTCCCGTTAAAAATGGGATATAATACACTTCGTTTACATTAAAAACTAGCAATCATACCTTGACAAATTACACCATATCCCTATATTTTAAACTATACCCTGATTTTTATAGAAAGTCCACTTTCCACCAACATTGATTGAAAATCACTCAAATCTGGTACTATAGAAATAAATTCTATTTGGTTTATTATTGATAAATTTAATCTAAAAGTTATCAAAAGATTCCAATAATACTTTCTAAAGGATTACTGTTTAACTTATCTTTGCATTATTAACTAAACGGGCTAGACATGTAAATGCAACTGTAATATTTTTTGCCGCTGTTGTGGTAACACGAGTCTTCAGTTTTCAAAAAACAGGCATCTTATGAAAATATGACTGTACAACACAGTGTAACCAAGCAAGGTAAGTCTGTTTCCTTTCCGGGTAGACTGAGGGTGCGTTAAACAGTATAATATGACTTTGTGGAATGTAAGTCGGTATTAAAATGTTTTCGTCAGTTATCGCTTACCTCACCAAAGACGTCAAAAGGCTATGATTCGTGTAAACTCCAAATTTCAATCCTTTCATCTCTTCTCCCCTTTCCACGGAGTGAGTGGGTTGATTTGAAGTGGAGTGAATGTCATAGGGATGTAACCTGCTGTGCGGGCGCTCTAACCTCTCTCCTACTCATGTCAACAAGCAGGCGGCTTCTTTTGATGTGTGGCTGAGTGAGCGCACGCTTCCCTTTGTGTGCCACTTACCTCCCCCTTCCCCAGACAGACTGTTAAATATGNCCCCCCATGTCATATTTTAAAGTACTTCACATTTGTAGAATCCACACAAAAGGCAGTTTAATTTCGTCTCATCCTCCCTTCGTCTAGCGAGAAGTTAAGATAAGGTATTGTGACACAAAGTGCTCAAAATAGCGGTAAGAATCAACAGAAAATGCCGCCCCCACCCCAGCCTGTCTCCATAGTTCTTGCTGATAAACCGTCTCGCTCCGCCTGTCTGTCATCTTGCGCTACATCCAAAGTTTCAGTTTCGAGTTTGCTTGGATTTGTCCGAGCAAGAGTAACAGTTATGTGAGCGCTATCTACGATCATTTCAGGAGTTACATTCGAATAAAAAGACTAAGGGACCATGTCTACACATTGTTATACGTGGAAATGACAGATATTATGTTGGAAAGAATACTATTTTGAAAGCTGTGACAAAGAACGGGATATACAAAGCCTTACTGAGGAGGAAAAGTCGAGGAGAAGGGGGGCGGGGGGGAGGGCTAAGCCCTCCCGAAAGTACGATTAAGAGCGTACATCACATACCAATCAACTCTGTGATACAATCGGCTAGAAATAGAAGGTTTACACGAACACTATTAGACGTGGATCAGTTTTGATTAAACATTAATGAACATAAAGAGTTGATAGAAGTTTCTAATACTGAACATTGTTGAAATAATGATATATTGATAAAAAAACTGCATTCACCAGTTTAGAATGGCTTCACAGCTAAGCATTGTGCACAAATCTTTATTCTGTCATAATAGGGATATACTGTAGTTATTAAGGCTGTTACATGGGGAGGGCGTTTTATGCGTTTGGAAATCCCGCATTTTTGAAGAAGTGGTTTTATATTTTTAAATATGGCTTTAACCAAACTGTAGGCGAAAGCTATCAACTATAAACTTTAAATTTTAAGTTAAATTTTTTTAATTAAACTACGCTTTATGCTAATATTTGTACTTCTGAGATTAAAGTAAAACGATAGAGACCTAGAACACACAATCCTCTATCAAATAAAGTCATGTTTCGATAGGGTCACAACAGAAAATTTGAAGCAAATGCGGGATTGTTTTTTAAGATTTTTATATAAGTTACCCGACTTTTTTTAAACTTTAAATTTAAAGTTCAAATTCTTTTACTGGTAAAAACTTAAACCTAAATTTTGTTGAAAGCCATTTTAAGAAATATCAAACCACTTCATAAATAATCCAGAATTTTGAAACAGCTGCAACGCTTTCAGTGCTCCCCCATGTAACACCCTTAACAAGAAACTTTGTCACTTTGTCCCGTATAGTCACCGCGGAAAATGTCGAGTAATCCTTCAAATACGAATGTACGGCACACCTTTCTGGCATATCGTAGGTGTTTTCCTTATCCTTTTACACCCATTCTTAACGCACACACACAAACATATATGCGAGCCGGGAGCTGAGTTGGGGCTGCTATGATGAACGCTCTTAATAATATATTTTTGTATTCTAGAGAATATATAATGTGGCGGGTCATTAAATATTCTATAAAAGTCCTAGTTTTACAGCACAAATGTTCATGTCTGGGCACATATACGCACAAAGAGCACAAACGATTGAATAAAAAATAATTGGTGATGTGGCAAGCCAATTTGAGCTATCTTCCTCCAGCACACAATTTCTAGTCCAAGGATATCAAAAGTTGCTTCAATTAAATTTCTGATAGGTCTAGCGTTAAAAATTGTACACAACTGGTTGAGTTAAATTGGTTAAAGGTGGAATTCAAACTTCCACAACCCTCTTCGGTGCCTGTGGAATATTAAGCTCGTATATTCTGTTATGATTGTGACAGGGAGGTTGGGGTGCAAATCAAGCTGGATGCACGAAGGGCTGTCTTCCCTGAAAGTTTTCCCCCTCTCCCTCCACACAATTTCAGGAACACACCCTTTAAATTAAGACACGAAGCACTGATCGAACAGTGAAATCGTACATCTGGTTCCCCCTTCAACCAACACATCATCAACAGTACTAGTTTCGATTATTTTAAAGTCAAATTATAATTTAAATATATTTTATACGAATTTCCTTTGCTAATTTTTTTTAATTCTATGAGCAATCAATGAGCAATATAAATACATACTAGCTATATTTATATGTTTATTCAAGAATGAGTGTATAATTTCAAGAGTAAGCTAATATTTATTATTGAAACAAACGCATATTTTCGGATAATATTATGTTAGATTAAAATAATGACCCCTGGATGGAGACTTCAACCCTAATCCTCTAGCTTTACGTTTATTATATTTAACATGTTTGAAATAAATTGTATTGTTTATAAACAACTAAATATGTAACAGGCGGAAGCATAAAAGCTAGTTACGAACCGTATCTGGCAGTGTTACTGATAACTCACAATTCACCAAGAATATTTACTTGTCCATCACAGACTCTGCCTTAAACTACGTTGATATAAATAAACTTGGACATGGGATGAACCTGCATAGCTTAGGGTTCGGCTAGATTGACAAGCGTGCGAGCGAGCGCGCAAGCGACTGGGTGGCAAGACTGGCGAGCGAGCGCGTAACTAGCAGATAGCTCTCGATAGTTGTTGACGAGAAGGCTCCGAATCTTGGCTCAGTGAACTGAGGGTGGTTTTTGACAAGTGATTATATTGTTGTGGTTTTCTCCTCCTCTCTCCACGCTAATGGTGATTCTTATTTATAAAGACCTACTTTGATAATATTTTAGTATTTTAACATATCAGTTATATAATTATATATATATATCAGTTATATATATATGGTTTATGATCTTACCAATTAAATTAGGCCGTTAGTAACAAGTGTGCTAAACTTATCGATATTAATAAAAATGTCGAAATAAGATTTTCCTAGCACTCAATGAACCAACATATAGTAATATTGCTTAGCGCCTGTAAATTAGACTGTACCGGGTCGAGCGCGCGCTTTGAAAAGTAGAACCAGTTCTATCTTTCAAGCGTGCGCACTCCAGTCTGGCCACCTCTCATTACAACCAATGTATTCTATTTTATATTTTAGTCGCTCGCTCAGTCTGGCCGCCCCCCTTCGTGGTAGAGCATAGGCGTTAAGACAAACAAACATACTGGGTCGAGTTCCTGTGTCCAGGTGCGATTTTTCTACCGTTTCTTTTTTTTTTTACATCGTGTCTCCTATCTGTCCGAGCTATTAACAGTAGAACCCGCTTCGGTGAACGTACAGTCTAAGAAACTACTCTCGCAGTAAGCTAGACTGCTGATGACGGGGAAATCGAGGCTCGAATCTCGGTCGAGTGTACTGAGGGTGGTTTTTTCAAAATGGTTTTCCACTCTCCCTCCACGTGAATGCGGGTACACTCCCTCGAAATATAAACTTACTCATCCCTAAAACCATTAAGATAATTCATACATAAGCGTATAACCCAAACGGGTAGTAAGACGCGGTGCTAAAAAAACCGGGATGGGATACGGATGGCAATATAGGTAGAGTTGGGATTAAATGTATATACATTTGCGAGGAAGGAAAATGAAATTATTTTGAGGGACAAACCTCCTCTTATCGGAATTTGGGCCCGAGATTACCAAACTTGACGAGCTTGATGTCTAGTCCGCTTACCTCACCAATTTGGCATTAAATTGATTGTATGAACCGAAGACAACAGCGTAATACAATGTGAAAACCTCGACCTCGTCTAGCGAGATATATAAAGGATGCCTTATCTTAATTATTTTCTGTAGTCTTTCTTAGATTAAATATAATTTTCGTTCAGATATTTATTATTTATTAACATGCACTTTGCATTGAATATTTATACTATGACAAAAGTTGTAAGAAAATAGGAATATAAATATCAAATTGTGAGTACCGAAAACGTAATAAATTATTTATCGTTGTTTGAGTGAGTAAGTTTGAACTTTACCAGACTGATTTGCGAATTTTTTGAGGAAATAAATTGTGAAGGTTGAAAGATTAATGAAAAGGTACAACTGAAATTATATTTACTAGTGAATTGTTGCAGTGATGGCTGCGGAATTTTAATCTAAAATGTACTATAAACCATTTATTGGGTAAAAGGAATAGAATTGGGCATCACTCGACTTTCTAGTTAAAGGTTTAAGTCACCAAAGGTTATCAACTTTCTAAAAATGTTGAGCATTTATTTATTTATACTTTACACAATTTAGCTCATGGCCGGTCTTACAATTTGAGAGTTACTAATGCTAATATTATTCTAAATATTGCAAGAGGTTGAGTAGCACAAATATTTAGATTTAATGGTTAAACTTATTTCTAATAGCTCACTATTTTGTTGCAGGTTTGTGTAAATATTTGATTCTCAATTTTTAAAAATTTGGTTGGCCAGCGAATGATTCTTCCACCTTTTTCTGAAAAAAAATTCTGTTGCTATAGCATTCAAAACCTTAGCCGCTTGGAAGGTAAACTATTTTTAAAAAATCGTTTGATGTTTCGGTATTTGTAACGAAGCCCTACTTTGTGTTTTATATTTATGTATGGAATATATTTTGGTCATCTCTGATTAAAGATAAGATGGGCATCTCAATTCTATAATTTTATAAAGTCATTAACTAAATCTCAAAAGACGTTAGTTTTCCATATTGAGTCACTTTAATTTTTTTAGGTAAATGCTAACATGAACATATGTTTTAGGTTAAAAATAAATCTTAGACAGGAGTTTTGGATTTTCTGTTTTAAGTGTTTATTCATGCCAAAAATAAGTTCTGAGAAGTAGTCATTGTTCGACAGGACCATTGATTCACATATGGTTGATTTTACGTCATTTGGTAGTATGTACTTGAATTTATAGAGATGCTTTAAACCAGGGCTATTCAATTATTTATTCAGGTGGGCCACTCCAAAAATTCATAATATTTGATGGGCCAGACATTTAATTCAATCTGGCAGTAATTTGGAACGTTACTAGGTTATATTTTTCTAATTTGAAAAGGGGCGGGGGGGAAGAGTGAAACGTAATTTGATATTATATATAATATTGATATATTTCAATGAAATTAATTTTCATCATCAAACTCCCTTTTCTTACTAGGTACTCAAAGTAGAAAGTACAATTCTAGAAAACTTACAATAAGACTAATTACAAGCAAAGCACTCCACTATTACTATAATTAACGCACCAACAAAAATCCAGGTAAATATCAACTGGCGAGACATCAGCTGCTGTTGGGTGGAGGGGAGAATATGTGTGAGCAACTCTCAGCCAGCCTGTCACCCGGCAACCTGTATTGTTCAAGGACAAAAGCGAGAATATGTTATATATCTCAGCCGTTATGGGGTGGTTCTTGGAGGGAGAGATACCGGGTCTAGAGAGGGGGACGTACACCGAGGGTAAGCTCACACTCCCTTGTAAACACACGATGTTGGTAGTTCTTGGAGGGAGAGATACCGGGTCTAGAGTTGGCGACGTTCACCGCTAGAGGGTAAGCTCACACTCCCTTGTAAACACACGATGTTGGTGGCACTTGGAGGGAGAGATACCGGGTCTAGAGTGGGGGACGTACACCGTTAGAGGGTAAGCTCACACTCCCTTGTAAACACACGATGTTGGTGGCACTTGGAGGGAGAGATACCGGGTCTAGAGTTGGCGACGTTCACCGCTAGAGGGTAAGCTCACACTCCCTTGTAAACACACGATGTTGGTGGCACTTGGAGGGAGAGATACCGGGTCTAGAGTGGGGGACGTACACCGTTAGAGGGTAAGCTCACACTCCCTTGTAAACACACGATGTTGGTGGCACTTGGAGGGAGAGATACCGGGTCTAGAGTTGGCGACGTTCACCGCTAGAGGGTAAGCTCACACTCCCTTGTAAACACACGATGTTGGTGGCACTTGGAGGGAGAGATACCGGGTCTAGAGTGGGGGACGTACACCGTTAGAGGGTAAGCTCACACTCCCTTGTAAACACACGATGTTGGTGGCACTTGGAGGGAGAGATACCGGGTCTAGAGTTGGCGACGTTCACCGCTAGAGGGTAAGCTCACACTCCCTTGTAAACACACGATGTTG
>CABFWB010006750.1:13551-30344 GCA_902151455.1 Timema bartmani
AACAGTGACGCATCGCGCGCGGTGGAGGGGGAAGCGCCGCCATTTTGAGGTTATTTTGCTGCGTATCGAGATTTGCAATTAGTATAACTTTTGACTCGGAGAAGCTACGATGTTCGTTTAGGTTTTAATCGTCAGCTGTCGTCAAAATCTATCGATTGTATATAAAACATTAGTTTAAAGTAGTGACAGTGAATATAATAAGGTGTTAGAATAAAAAAAATACTATCAAAAATACAGTTTGGCGTTGTAGTATTCACGTACAACACACGGCCGTGTCCATGACCCAGCCACACCCCATTTTTTATCCTTACTATTCGCACACCTTTGTTTTCATTCCAGCACAGTTACTTTTTTTTCTGTTACATGAGATCATATCTTCCTTCTCTTTGAAGTAAGAAAATCTTATCGCATGTCTTCTTTATATAGTATTTCCTATCTTTGTCTGTTCCTCTCTTTAACTCATTGTTTAGTCTCATATATTCTTATTTGTCTACATTTTTCCATTTCCTTCTTTCTTCCATTTACTGAAGCATTTCTGTTGCAACCCAGGATATTCATGCAATCCTACACTTTTTCAAAATTGTCATTTAGCACCTTCAAAAATATATTTTTTAAAACTATTCCATTTCCCTTCCACACTTATACTCTCATCTGTCACTTCACTTAACTTTTGTTCTGTTGAGTTTTTCACAATGTCAATTTCGCTTCTTAATTTTTCTAAGACCCACCTCGGGTTTCTCTTACTCGTATTCCTGATCTCTTTCAGTCTTATTTCAATGTACGCCACAAGCAGGTTTTGGTCATAATCGATGTCAGCTCCTGGCAATGCCTTCACATCCTTCACTCTATTCCAGAACCTCTATTTGACAAGGATGTATTCTAGTTGGTATGTGCTGATTTCTCCTGGTTATTTCCATGTGTACAGTTTTGTCTTCCGTGTCTTGAAACAGGTGTTTGTCACCACCAGGTCATTCCTCATTCTTCTGGCAGAATTCGATGAGGATCTGCCCTCTGTTGTTCCTCTTCCCCAATCCATGTGGCCCTTTGATCTTCTGCTCCCATCCTTCTCCGACCACGCTGTTTCAATCTCCCATGATAATGGTGTTCACTTTCCCATTTCCCTCATGTTGAAGAATTACTTCAGTTTCATAAAATATTTCTTCTTTCTCTAATTCATCTTGGTCAGTTGTTGGCGTGTATATTTGAACTATAAAAAAAATCCACTTGCTCAGCGTTTAATTTCACAAACATTATAAACTCCCTAGCCCGTGGGTGACATTGTGGCACCGCTTTTACGTATCGTCGGTATCAACAACACAAACTATCTCTACGGCATACATAAGACAGTTAGCTATGATCCAATGCACTACGTACCCGTACTTAGAAGGGAAATTGAAAGTCTGGAAATCAATACAAGAACAGACACTGGTGACCCAGTACCATTCAATTTGGAAAAGTGAGCGTGAAACTTCATTTTCAACGCTGCTCAACATGAACTGTCTCTACCAAAGATACTACGTCAATCAGGCTGGAACAGGAATATCTTCGATCTACCACGGTGTTCCCTATCAGCGCGGGCACGGAATAGGAAGTTTTTCAGCGGCCTTTTAAAGAGTGTCGTACCGTTGCTGAGAAGCGGTGCTAAAGCCATTGGAAAACAGGCGCTTAATTAGTGTATCAAAGTGCTCTCCGACGTCGCCAATAAGCGTCGTCCTTTCAAAGAGGCCCTACGCCAGCGTGTCGGCGAGGCTGGAACAAACCTGAAACGCAAGGTGGAACAGAAGATTGACACACTGATGACCAGCTCAGGCTATAAAGGGCATCGTAAGAAGCACCGACGTCAGTCTTCTGTCGTTGCCTGACGTAAAAAGGTCAAGAAAGAAGCGGTAGATATTTTCAGTTGAAATGTCATTTCTATACCCCCAGTCCTGCGAGTGTGCCAGCAGTAAAGTCGATCTCTTTTCCGTCCCAACCACGCAAACCAGTCTTGAAAGTGTACAATGGATCCAGTACAAACCTGTCTCTTCGCTCACCGATGATTCACCCATCGAATTTACCGTTACCGGTCAAAGCGATTTCTATATCGATCTTTCACAGATCATGCTCTATCTCAGGTCAGCTATCATGAAACCCGACGGTGGTGCTTTCACCGAGGTGGATCAAATGCTCCCGTCAACAACTGTTCCATTCGCTATTAACACAGGTGGATGTGTTTTTAAACCAAAACTAGTCTCACCGCCCAGCAACACGTATGCTTATAGATTGTACATTGAGACGTTGCTCAATTATAACAGTGAATCCAAAAGAACACATTTGAATGCGTTCTGTGGTTCGCAGACAGACCCGGAACCTTTGAGGAGGCTAACGCCAGCAACAAGGGGTTTGGGGCTCGTCGCAGTCTCACCGCAAAAAGTAAGACGGTGGATCTTTTGGGGTATCTACACGGTGATGTGTTTAACCAAGATAAATATCTTTTGAACGACACCGAACTCAGAGTCAAGTTGGTCCGTTCCAGAGACGGATTTAATCTTATGGCCGTCCCTGAAATCCCTCACTTTAAGGTTCACATCGTTGAAGCCGTTCTTATAGTGCGACGTGTCAAAGTAGCACCTTCTATACTGTTGGCACATGCCAAGACATTAAACGTCAGTCCCGCAAAGTATCCCATAACCCGCGTGGAAGTAAAAACACTCACTATTACTACGGGTGTGCAAGGGAAATCACTGGACAACGTATTCACCGGACAGTTACCCAAACGATGCATCGTGGGATTTGTATCAAACGCAGCGTTCAACGTAGAAGCCACCAAGAACCTGTTTAGCTTCCAAACCTACGGCATGAACGATTTCTCGCTGTACGTGGACGGAGAACAAGTGCCATCGAAACCGTTACAGCCCAATTTTTCAAACAGCAACTATGTCATGTCCTACCACACACTATTTTCTGAAACGGGTATCCATTTCATGAACGAAGGTAGCGACATCACACAGGAAGCCTTCCCTAAGGGAAATCATCTCATGTCTTTCGATCTGACACCTAATCTGTCCGCTCACATGACATCACATTGGAATTTGACAAGGCATGGCTCTCTGAGCATCGAATTAAGCTTCACCAAAGCTCTCACCGAAACCGTCAACTGTATCGTGTACGGTAAGTTTGCCAACATCATCACCATCGACAAGGACAGAAATGTCGTGACCGATTATGGGAGTTAATATAAGCGACTTCCACCCCTTACACTCGTCATTTAAATCATATACGTCATTGTAGATTTTCAGAGTTTGATCGACGACAGCAAACAGTTTATCGTCATGTAACTGAATGTTTTATCTGAATGCGGTACATTACTTCAACATTGGGTGTTAAAACCCCCATACTCTATCGAGGAACTTTCCGCCGCTTCTAAAAAGCAAGCCGACTATATCGTCAACAAACCGCACGGTATTCCCTGGGATAGCGGTGATCTAGATTACCGTCTGCTCAAATACCTCATCTCCCGCGCCACAACGCGTGCAGAAACCGTCTACGTCAAGAGGGCAGAAAAGAAAAAGTTTCTAGCCAAATACACGCCTACGCCCGTCGTAGATCTGTATGACAGAGGTTATTCGTCGTTGAAAACACTTAAACTGGGCCGCACCATGTGCATGGCACATAGTTCTGTATGGAATTACTGTTCGGCCTCCATAGTTTGAGGACTTCGAGATTAGATGGTTGAAGATGGACACGCACACCATAAGACGTGCGCTAAAAACAAGCCCGTGGTTCTGTTCTGTACGGTCAGGTGTTTTCCCTGCTGAAGAACTACCTGCAAGAATAGCGCGACCTGCCACTATCGTCATAAACACGGATCCACACACCAAGCCTGGGACACATTGGCTCGCCATCTTTATCGACAAGAACGGCGTGGGACAATATTTTGACAGTATGGGTTTCCACCCCGTATAAAGGCACATCTGGCATTCTTCCCGCACGTCTCATAACATGCTACAACTTCAAAGCATAGCCTTAGACGTTTGCGGCCACTACTGTCTTATGTACTTTCTCTATCAGGCCCAGAACATTCCGATGAAAACTTTCCTAACTATATTCTCGCCCACCAGTCATACAGGCAACGACGCTAAGCTGGTGAGATATTACAACACATTTTTCAAGACTGTGGGGTCCTGCCGCCCCTCAAGAGGCTGCGTACAATCAGCGTGCGCCTATAAAAGGGGTGTCCCACCAGCGTGCCGGCCATAATAATGACAGTCGTCGAAGCGATCAAACATCATGGAAGGTCAAGATGCGTGCACCAGCAAAGCAAAACCGGTGAAGCCACTCACCATCACCAGTATTTTCAACACTTTGTTTCCACTGGACGATGTCAATGCCAAGTGAGTCATCGTCGGCATAAGTGTCAAGAACCACTTTACGCCCTATGTTTAGCTAGAAAAATTCGGAGGGAATTGTGCGGTGTTTAACCATACAAAGTGGCAAGAACTGGGAAGCTACAAGTCGGTCATATCAAGGTTTTTCAGCAACACGCAACCACCTCAGAAGATTAGTTTGACTAATCATTAAATCTCTCTGAGACGATTATGCGGTGACCGTATGGTCGTCATCAGTGAGAAAGAAGACGCTGGACTCAAATGGTTCGCCTATCTAGCACCTAGCTGGGCGCGTCTTTGTGAGGTGTGGGACTTCATCGACATCACCATAGACCGACGGGATATGTGGTTGACACCCATCGCACGCTATTGCAACGATTTTATCAACACACTCGTCGTGGATGTATGCGACACGCTAACAGCATCAGCGGATGTCATCGATCTCGAACAGCCTACGGTGGAAACGCATATTAGACCTTCTGGATCTTATCAGTGCTACCTACTATACACGTCAAGTCGTCGGTTTGGACTATTACATGCTGGACTGTGAACTAAAAACTATTTTACTAACACATCTAAGAGACACTGTAGAAAAACGTATGAATGAATATATGCGTCATTCTTGTAAAATTGTATAATAAATATTATGTATATATGTAAAACATTTTAATTATAATAAATGTATGTTTTGTAATATCGTGTTTTATTCACGCAAAACCCGTCTGTTCCTTACACGTAGTGTAACCATATAAGAGTCTCAAGTTGTCGAGCCACCAACCTAATACACCCCACATATCAACGATAGGTACCAAACAGCCAATTTTCGTAGATTTTGTGATGGATACCGGCCCCTAACTGAGAATTATAAATCACTGTAACGTTTCCATCTGGAGAGAAAGAGAGGCCCCTGATTGTGTATGATAAGAGCTGTGTCAATGCTCCCGCTATTCTTGTCTCGACTTATCTTGTCAACCCCGCCAAACTGGCGCCAGGTATGCGATGACGTCACCAGGGAAACCCATTGCCACATAGAAGGGGAGGATTGCGACATCATTAAAGTTCGTGATCTATTCCTGTCTCGACTTATCTTGTCGAGCCGCCAAACTGGTGCCAGGTATGAGTCATCATTGTTTCGACAGAGTGATGACGTAATCGGGAATACCCATTGCCAGGGGAGAGTTGCCAGGGTCAATGACCTCGTGTACTAGCTCATGGTTTCAAGGTCACGATCTCTTCTTGTCTCGACTTGTCTTATCGATCCGCCAGGTATGAGTCATTAGGGAAAACCTATTGCGACATAATTCAAGGTCTTGTTCTATTTCTGTCTTATCAAGCCGCCAATTTGGCGCCAGGTATGAATCATCAGGGAAAACCTAGGGGGGGGGTTTGCGACATCACACGCAATGATGACGTCACATAAATCAAGCCGTCTTGTCTTGTCGAGCCGCCAAACTGGCGCCAGGTATGAGTCATCCAGATAACCCATTGCCACATAGAAGGGGGAAGGGGGAGGGCTGCCAGGGTCAATGACTTCATGTACTAAATCATGGTTTCAAGGTCACGATCTATTCCTGTCTCTACTTGCCTTGTCGAGCCGCCAAACTGGTGACAGTTATTATTCATCATGGTTGTGACAGAGCGATGACGTAATCGGGAAAACTCATTGCCTAGGGAGCATAGGAAGGGGAGGGGGAAAGCCAACAACCAATCAGACAGTGAGGGGGGCGTGATCACGTCACCATATCCAGCCAATCAGCGTTGGGGTCAAAGGTCAAATGGTCCTGTAACGCCGATCCATCTACTCACATTACTTTAGTAATACTTTTCCCTAATTGATTTTTAATCACTATTGCCACATCCTTTTCCACACTCTTTCTAACTGAATATAACACTGTGTAGTTTTCAGACACTATTTCACCTTGATCATTCCGGTGGACTTCACTTAAATTCGGTATGTTCACACCACATCTTTCTATTTACATTTTCAGATTTTTCAGATTATCAACCCTACTCATCGTCCTTACGTTCCATGATCCATTTTAATATTCTAGTAACTGCAATTTCCTTAGAAGACAATTTAATAGCATTAGTAAAGGTCTCAGGAACCTTATTTATTTGATACCTTACGAATTTGAATATAAACTAAAAGCTTGCTTTTTAAAAATGTTCAAAAATGCAACCTTAACTGATAGATATAAACTATATACAATCCATGAAACAATTTATTACCGCTATCGGTAGGCAAAATGAACTAATAATCAGTAGTTTCAGTAAATTTATACAGATGACAGTGTTCTAAGCACGATAGTAAATCGAGTGAAACGGAGTAATGTGCATTGTTACAGAAACATAAGGGGGAAAAAGCATCATAGTTTCCCAGGAGTATAAATGCAATAATAAACCTGGTTAAAGAAACGCAATTAAAAATAAGATTCATTATTTGTCACAGAGCATAATGTTTCAGTGAGCTAGATAACCATAATTTGTTTATTTTAAGTTTTTTCTCTATTCTAGGTCAGCGCTTGTCTACCCCTTGATTTTTAACTATGTAATCTCAATGCTATTGAACTCTCTTCAAAATAATCTTAGTTTTTGTGTGTCGTTTATTTTTAGGGTTTTTTAGTTTAAGGTATCAGTAGCTGGGAGATTTTGGAATCGTAAAATATGGTTTGGGGTTGCGGTAAGAGAAATACTGAGAATGTAGATTTTAACAATAAAGAAACCTTTTTCTAATAGTTTAGGAAATTTTGAGCCCCCAATTTCACCCAAATTGGACTCAATATGTACATTACGTCCGATATATTTGATTTTTCAAGTTTCAGATATTTCTTATTGAACCATCCATTCAATGGCTATGATAATTTTTTAGGTAAATTACAGGGATCTTTATTGATCAACGCTCAAATTAAATAATTTTCCCTTTTTTACAAGCAAGTCTATTGTAAATAGGTCAGGAACCTTGCAAAAACAAAGCTGGAAATGACAATATACGAAGCCATGGGCCAGTTTATTTAAAAACATAACAGGTGAAAATATTTATATAAATGACATAATATTCTGATCTTATGCTGAGCATATTCTTTCTTGCTCTCGGGACGAAACCAAAGACACTCATCATTAACTAATCAAAACAATATAACATGATAAACAACTAAAGTTATAGAGTTAGTTCATCTAAACATTCATACCCTGCCATTTTAATACCCTGCAGAATTTGATCTAAAAACATATTGAAAGGTAAACTGACTCCAACTTCTAGTAACAAGAATAGATATACCTGTATCTACTAAACATATTCACTAGTTACGTGCTCCACATAATATATGTTGCATTCAAAAGCTAGTCTGCTACCGGAAACCATGACATTTGTCATAAACAGTCCTGATGGTTCAATGAACTAACCTTAGACAAAAACACTAACACACGCCTAACTACCTAACCATAGTACATAGCCTCAAATTTATCAAATAATGATCAGTCAAAAAGAAATATATTACTAACTTAAACACACAAAGATTTTTATAATTTTTAAATTGGCAAAAAGATTCTCCAAATTATATAGAAGACATGGATAATTAGCAGAATAATTACATAATTAAATTCTTATTAAAACCTAGACTCCGTCGCTTATCAAGGTAACATAGATAAATAAGTCTCCATCATAATATCCACTTACATTATTTAGTCTTAGTCCCTCCAAAGGCTAATGGCATCAAAGAGTGCCTTAGTTTGCCGAGCACACGCTTATATTCATTTAGTTTCAGCGGGGGAAAAAAGGTGTTGGTATGAGTGGTCACACAATGATGTCATTTCTGTCCAATAAGCATTTAGATGACCTCATTGGCGTCTGCGCATAACGCCATGAAGTCTTGGTCTGGAATTGGGGGGTGACGAGTAGACACTATTGAGAGCCAATCACGTTCCTCAGATCACGCACGCGCTTTATACACAGCCATTCTTCTCGACGATGAAACAACTGGTTGTAGAGTCAGGACGTCAGATAGAGGTTTTTGTTGTGTAAGTGAACCGCGCTGGCCGATGTCGCCCGTCTTCAGGCTCGTATCTCGGCTGCGCCGAGACAGTAAATCAGGGTGAGTAGGCAAGCGAGCTAAGAGGTGGTGGTGTAGTACGGCCACGGTACATTATAAAGCAAGCATGCATCATAGCATCCAAAACAAATTTCACCTCTCTAGGACTCAATTTGTAAGTTTCGTCCACCATTTTGAATTCACAATCTTGTATTTTTCAGGTTTTGTTTTTCTCTCATAAAGATGGCATGCTCCATATCGTCCAGAACAAATTTAGGCTTTCTGTGAGTATGTTTGTACTTTTCTTCCACCATTTTGGAAACGCTATTTTGGAGTTTTTTAAGTTTTGGATTGTTCTCACAAAGATGACATGCTCCATAACATCCTCACCAAAGTTCAGCTCTCCTTAACTCAATTTGTACGTTTAATCCACCAATGTGGATAAACCATCTTGGAGCTTTTTATTTTATGATTGTGATTTTGATTTATGAATGGAATGCTCCAAAACGTCCCATACCAAATTTAAGCTCTCTAATATTCAATTTGTACGTCTTGTCCACCATTTTGAGTATTTTCTTTATTTCCATAATTTTGTAGACCCGCCACCTTTTACTGTAAGGCGGGTAGTTATATTCTACTACAAATTAATATCCTTCTTTATTAATATCCGTTTTAATTACTATTTAAAACTGGGAACTAACCCTTACTAACTATTTCTATCCAAAACCTAACTTAAAACAAATGCAGTTAACTGCAAATACAGTTGTGTCTGTACACGTTCTCCTTGTTGTTGCCAAACGAGTATTCCTTGATGTTGGCGATGCTGAGAGGTCAACTCTCTATAACTCGGACCTCGATATCTCGGACGTCGGATAATTCGGACAATATTTTCCGAAAGTAAAATTGTATATAGCAACACGCCAGCCGCATACTGGCAGGCTAAAAATGTTATAGAAGTAGTGTAATGCTGGCGGAGATCTTGCAACAGAGTGCTACTTCCCCATTATATTTCGCCCCCGCACATACAGTACAGTGTCTAGATAATCTGCAGGTACTATAGGCCTATTGTAATCTCAAACTTTCCCAATCCAGTGCCTAGCGCTGTTATTTGTGTATGTGTCTTATCTGATATGTATTATTTACCTCACATTAACGTATAATATTACTTTAGATAAAGTATTAGTTTTCATTCCTTACTACCCTTCATTTCTTACTACCCGTCTAGGATATCTGTATAGCTAAACTAATAGAGCAATGATGAGGAAGGTAACATTTTGGACGAAGCGTGCAGGAATTTGCATAGAAAAATTGTTGGTAGGCCATGATTTAAAGAAAAAATCTCAGTAAAACTGGCCGAGTTTCTAAATAAGACCTCTCCGCTACCGGAAAACCAGACCAAACAAGTATGTTCATTTGCCCTTCGATACAGGTAAAAAATTAATATATAAAATTAGTTTCAAGGCAATCAATTTAGCGGTAGAAAAAAAAAGAATCCGGCACTGTAGGATCGTTTTAGAAACCCTGACAAGACTGTCTGTCATGTGGCGAGACTGTCATGTGACGAACTAAATTATGGACGTGACCACTTTGAAACATGTATCAGCCAATCATGCTCTCTTACCATTCCTTTTGTGCGCGGTGTGACCGGGGAGGGGAGGAGACGAACTTATCAGGTACAAAAGGAAAATTAAATTGTTGAATAAAGAAGTAAGAAAAGTTCTTAAAGTAATATGAATGGAATAAAAGTTTGACACGATCAAGTTCTAGGAGATGGGACACGCACATTCTCAAAAGAATTTGGCATCGAGACACTTTTATAAAATGTATAAGAAGAGAGAGAGAGAATTAAAAAGAAAAAAAAGTTTTCATTAATACAATACGTATTAAGCAGGAGGACAATTAAAATTTAATTTCTCCTTTGTAGCTATTCTATTATATATTTTTTTCAGTGTGGATTTGAAGCTTTTTCTTTTTCATCCCCGTCCCGACCGAGCAGAAAACAATAATGTTTCAATTAAAAATGATTAGAGAAGTTGTAGATCGCGTGTGATACGTCTGTGCTGATGGCCGGACTCGAGTCAAGGGTTTTCGAAGAATACTCTAATCAAACCTTGATGCCAGTTCACGTGTCTTGTGATCGCCGGATTGTTTCAATTTTGAGTTTCAATCGGGCTTTAAAGGATACTAGGCCACTAGTCTGATCAGTGGGGGCGGTGCAATGGATGAGGATCAACCACCTCTCGTATCAGCCAAGTCCAGGTTTCAGGGTGCACGTGGGGCTAAAGTAGCTGTTGTACGTATGAGAAAATCAAAGTTACTATAAGGAGAGTCCAAGGTGCTGATAACCCAACATATGTTAATAACCTGAATATTTTTTTCTAAGCGTTTTTTTTAATTGAAATTTATTTTCAGGGCATGACTAAGACACAAATTCAGACCAACGTGCTAAACACATATACCTACAAATCCTACCAGTCCTACCTATCCTACTTATCCTACCATTCCTACCTATCCTAACTATACTACCAGTCCTACCAGTCCTACCTAACCAACCAGTCCTACCAATCCTACCATTCATACCAGTCCTGCCTAGCCTATCAGTCCTACCAAACCTACCGTTCATACCAGTCCTGCCTAGCCTACCAGTCCTACCAATCCTACCGGTCATATCTATTTTACCAGTCTTACCAATACTACCAATCCTACCAATCTTACCTATCTTACCAATCCTACCAAACCTACCAGTCCTACATATCTTACCAGTACTGCCAAACCTACTGGTCCTACCAGTCCTATCAGTCCTAAAATAAACAATTTTCAGAAAAAAGAAATATGAGATTCATCATCATCACCGGTTTTAAACCTTTCTCAACTCACTGCAGATTGAACAAGAAGCTAAAATTGTCAGGGAACATCATCAGTTTTTAAAGGAGAGAGTATTAAGTTTTTGTTTTAACTGTAATTCTTATAGTTGTTTTAGCTGTAACTCTTATAGTTGCGTTAAAAAAAAATTAATGTTGAGCATAGAATTGAGAAGATTTATTTTTATTCCTCAAATCTTTTCTCACTTCTTTTTTATCTTCCCCCAAACTCCCGCGGCACACCTGTTGACCCCTTGTGGCACACCTGCTGACACCTTGCGGCACACCTGTTGACCCCTCGTGGCACAACTGCTGACACCTTGTGGCACACCTGCTGACCCATCGTGGCAAACCAGCCAAGCCCTCGCGGCACACCTGGTGACCCCTTGAGTCACACCTGCTGATACCTTGCGGCACACCTGTTGACCCCTCGTGGCACACCTGCTGACACCTTGCGGCACACCTATTGACCCCTCGTGACACACCTGCTGACACCTCGTGGCACACATACTGACCCCTTGTGGCACACCTGCTGACCCCTTGTGGCACACCTGCTGACACCTTGTGGCACACTTGTTGACCCCTCGTGGCACACCTGCTGGCACCTTGCGGCACACCTATTGACCCCTCGTGGCACACCTACTGACACCTCGTGGCACACATACTGACACCTCGTGGCACGCCTGCTGGCACCTTGCGGCACACCTATTGACCCCTCGTTGCACACCTGCTGACACCTCGTGGCACACATACTGACCCCTTGTGGCACACCTGCTGGCACCTTGCGGCACACCTATTGACCCCTCGTGGCACACCTGCTGACACCTCGTGGCACACATACTGACCCCTCGTGGCACACCTGCTGGCACCTTGCGGCACACATATTGACCCCTCGTGGCACACCTGCTGACACCTCGTGGCACACCTGCTGACACCTCGTGGCACACATACTGACCCCTTGTGGCACACCTGCTGACACCTTGTGGCACACCTGTTGACCCCTTGTGGCACAACTGCTGACACCTTGTGGCACACCTGCTGACCCATCGTGGAAAACCAGCCAAGCCCTCACGGCACACCTGATGACGCAACGACGGTGAAAAAACATTGGTTTATTCCTTGATTCAAGGGATTGAGCTTTAATCAAGAATCGGCAAATTACTATAAAGCTAGGAAAATGTTTATACTTGAAATTGACACAGTTGAAATTTCACTTTTATTAAGGTTTTTCGGTCTTTCTTCTAAGGAAAAAGATAGAGAGAGAAATAAGATTTCTAAATGTATGTAACAAAGATGTGGAGTGAGACATTAAAGCATAACATATATTTCATGCTAACTTTAGCAGGATTTATGAGTTTTAATGAAGGACCTACTATAGCGTCACTTGGTCTTACTTTCTAAAATAAGAACACAATACATATTGTGCTTTTTATTATTTACAATCCTTAGAAACTAGCAATAAATAACAGGATAAATTAAAAGAACTCCCCCAAATAGTTGTAGTTTTTTAAGTGACAGTGAAAGCGGCCTTGGCCTATTTATTTCTAAGAAGGGAAATCGTCCAAGGAGACGTGGTGAAGGCTGCAAGAAGCACTCGTGGCAGCCATTGGAAAAACACTCGTGATAACACGATCAAACAGAGTGGACGTGTGTTAAACACTCGCTATGTAACGTGTTGATTAACTTTTAACATGTTAATACAACGAAACTCTATAAAAGGTTAATACTGTTACTAGCAGATCTAATAAGTAGGTCTAATGTTGTGTGGCTTAGTTTTTGTATATTTTGTTGAGAGCAGTTGCTGCCAGTCTCAGTCAGTTGACTAGTGTTAAATAATCATTGGTATGTATGAATATAGATTTCATTGCCATTACTAAGATATAGTACCATGGATCCGCAGTCTTTATTCCATATGATAAATCTGTATATGCCCTGCTTTAACGATTTACTAGCTTTCATAATAACACCTGTTAGCAATAAGTGTGGGTAGTAAGATGTTCATAGGTGCTTCACACCTGACGCTCCTTTGTCAAGCTACATATTTAAATTATTGTATCCTTTCATATTCTTATGACTAATCGATGTATTGTTTGTATAGTTTCTAACTGTATAGCTATGTACTTCCTAATGACATGATTCTATATCAATAAACTGATTTGTTAAACTTGTAAAATATTCTCATTTCTATTTCTGTGATAATAGTGTTACGCCTAAATAGTACAAAATAGTACAGCTATAACACCAGCAAACAGAGTGAGCATGTGTTAAACACTCGCTATAACACCAGCAAACAGAGTGAGCGTGTGTTAAACACTCGCTATAACACCATAAAACAGAGTGAGCGTGTGTTAAACACTCGCTATAACACCAGCAAATAGAGTGTACGTGTGTTACACACTCGCTATAACACCATAAAACAGAGTGGAGGTGTGTTAAACACTCACAGTCAAAGAGTTGGAGAAGAACTAGTCACTCCAATTCATCCTCCATTATTTATATTCATAATTCTATAACTAACCAAAGTGTGCAATAAATTAACCCTAAATATGCAATCCGTAATCTTTAATTCAAGTTATCTTTAACTTAAATCAAACCCAGTCTAATCGTTGTTAGGGAACGTGAAACTACCTGGAGCTCGAACACAATATACTTAAATATTTAGATTTAGCACTGAGGTACAAACTTACGCTCGTTAATACAGGGCTATTGGGTCATATACTAACCTGGTTAGGATCCGAACCAAGAACGTCGGGACGGATACGACTGCGTACCGTT
Organism: Timema bartmani; assembly: GCA_902151455.1. Lineage (NCBI taxonomy): Eukaryota > Metazoa > Arthropoda > Insecta > Phasmatodea > Timematidae > Timema > Timema bartmani. The sequence goes on from CABFWB010006750.1 coordinate 27,583, forward strand.
AAGTGACTTATGTTTGCTAATCAATTATGTGAAGAATAATCGGATTCGTTTCCATTTATGTGTGAGACGTATTAACTCAATTAAGGAAACATTCTTTGATACTTCTATACTTGCGAGAAATGTGGACGTCGATCTAGTGATTGTTAAGTTCAAAAGTTTGGTTAGTAACTTACCATCTAAACGTCGTTTGTGTCTGTAAATACTTTATATATTTTGTAGTTGATGATTATATTTATGTTAATGTGTTGTACAGTTCAACCTTTATCCAACTTTTTAGTACATTATATTTTTACTAGCTACTTTATTAGTTATTTGCAAATAAAATATTTATTTTAACGATACAATGATTGTTAGCGATGGTATTTAATAGTAAACTAGCATTATAATTAAGAAGTGAGGATGTGTTTTATACAATAGCTTTAACTTAATATAGGCTTGTTGGTGTAAATTAAGAGAAATGGAGGAACTTGTTAGCATTATAGTTAACCCCCTAATGAAATGTCTGGGTACGTCAGTTTAGCTAACTGATGACTTTTTATTTTATTTAAAATATTTTTAAAATGTCTAATGATTTGTTTCGAAATGGTTATCTGGGATTTTTTTAATATAAATAATTTTATATATTTGTATTTCTTTAAAAAAAATTAATGGTAGGTTATTAATGAGTGATTTTTAAATATTTGCAAGATTTTGAAAATAGCTATAGCGATTTAATTCAATATTGGTTGGTATATGGGGACTATTTTACATTATAAAATAATAATGTTAGTTTATTTTTCTAAAATAAATTAATTTAAGGGAAGAAGAATTTTAGGAGTTTTGAAATCTTATGAAAATCTCTTATAATAGGCCTATTAAGTTACAAAGGGTATCTTAGAAAGTTTTTTAAAATTATAAATATTAATGTATTTTTATTTTTTTAAATATACATTATTTGAAGGTAGTTTATTAATTACTGATTTTTTTAATTTAAAATTTAAAAAAAATTGTCTGAACAATTTTGTTTAAATATATATACAGTAGTAACCAAAAACATAGGGCCACCAGTGATATTAGAAAGATATTGAACTTGGATGCCATGAAAACCATTGATAATTGACATATTGAAGTAATATTTAAACAATACATAAATACATTTATCCTGAACGTACACAATCACTTTTGGACCTTCAAAGTGTTTTCTTCTTTTTTTAAGAAATTATGCACAAAACAATACAACAGAATAAAATAATAGGTGTTTTTGTTATTAATGGAGGGACTTTTTAGAGCAAGTTATTGTATATGAAATGTCGTAGATGTTCAAGGTGTGCCGTGTTCTACCTTCATTCGGAGTACAACTGTATGTATTTTTAAAAAAATCTACATATACAGTAACTAGATTAGTGCTAAATTGACACATGATACAAATAAAGTATTGTCTGTGTGGACAATAACAAACGATTCCAAACCGTGCTGCGTACTGTATACGTACGTACACTACAGTAAAAAAACACAGTACTGTACTGTACGGTACACAAATGTTTCCAAAAAGGGCTCAACATTTTATTAGTAATTAATAGGGCCTCCTCGACTCTTTATGCAGGCACGGACTCGTGCTGGCATGCTGCTGACAAGCTTTCGGCACTCTGCAACAGTGATGTCGTTCCACACCTGTGAGAGTTGCTGCCGTAGCTCGGGGATGTTTCGTGGAGCCGCACGCACAACTCTAGCTGCCATCATATTCCATAAGTTTTCAATAGGATTGAGGTCTGGGTTCCGTGCAGGCCATGGTAACAACTGGATTTCCCGTTCCTCAAACCACGCCATTGCTTGTTGTGATTTATGGCATGGAGCGTTATCTTGTTGATACACAAAATAATTTCCATGCAATTTGGCAGCAGAGGGTAGCATGTTCTCCTGCATGGTTTCTAGATAAGCAGCCGTATTCATGGAGCTAGGTATAAAGCGCAGAATCCCTGTGCCCTGAGCAGAAATGCAACCCCATACCATAACAGCCCCGCCCCCCTGTTGCACTTTGGGTGTGATGCAATCAGGTAAATATCGCTCAGTTTTCGTGCGCCAAACACGAACACTGTGGTTAGAAAACAGTTGAAAACGTGACTAATCACTGAATAGGACTTTCCCCCACCTCTCCATTCTCCAGTGCTTCCTTTGAGAACACCATTGCCTTCTTAGTTTCATGTTTTCTTTTGTCAGAAATGGTTTCTTTAAAGCAACGTATGAATTTAAACCTTGATCTCGTAGACGACGTGAAACAGTCATTGACGACACCTTTTTACCAGTTATTTCCTGAAATACCCTTCAAACAGTACGAAGACTGGATTTCCTGCTAGTTTTTGCTATTCGTGCTATGACACGATCATCTCGTGGACTGGTGACCTTGGGTCGGCCACTGTGCGGCCGCTCCGCCACACCACCCGTCTCATGGAATTTAGCTATGGTATTGTTCACACATGACTTACTTACATGTAACTCTGCTGCAATCGCTCTAGAAGATTTGACGGTTCTGCTCATGCCAATAATCTGCCATTTTATTTCAATCGACACCTTTTTTTTAGCCATTATTTACGGAAAATGAACACTACAATCGTTTATTACACACACATTGAATTCGTTATGGGGAAAAAAAATATTAACCTCACCGGAAAAATTCCTTTAGTGTGGCTATCTGTAGTCAAGTACATGTATACCTCAGTTTTATCTTCTGTGGTGCTGACTGACAGCTCACAGCTGACTTCTGACGGCTTTGAAAAGCTACCAGA
>CABFWB010006751.1:0-30334 GCA_902151455.1 Timema bartmani
TCAGCACAGAAGTCTAACACCTTACTCCTAGACTACCAGGTCTCGCGACCCCCTAAATATCCTAAAATATTTTCGCGGCTCTAGTTCGTACTAACATATTTATTTATCATTAATATGTATTCTGTAATAGTGGCTATATTTACTAATTATAATAACAAACAAAAAGAAAAATAGAAATTAACTTAACTAAATGCATTTAATGGAACCTCTGCTGTTGAACACTTTCCACTAATTTGTCTATTCTTGTTTCAATTGTATTACTTAGTGCTATTCACAGGCAGGAGTCGATTCGGAGTCGATTTCACTGCTTTGTTTTAATATTTACCATTTTGAAAAATCCCCTTTCACATAAATAATTAGAAACAAAGGGCAGCAAATTTTTAATGGAGGTGGTAAACAGATGAGGATTATTTGTACTATCCGTGATTTCTATTATCCGTGCTTCCCGTCCACTCCATTACTCTACTGTGCTCACATGCCTACGATCATCGAATTATTTCTTACAAAATATAGAATGTAAAATAATTGACTTCAGTAATAATCAAATAACATTTTAAATTATTTTTTCGAGGTCCCCCCCAAAAAACCTTTCACTGGTCCCCGGTTAAGAGTCACTGCATTCAAGGCCGTAGCCAGCCAATAATTTCAGAGGGGGTTTTGTGGGCACATCCCCTAATTGCCGGAGGATAGAAAAAATTAAAAATATTAAACATCTCAAGAAGCTATCTGAAGTGCTTTTTATGGTAACACAGCCCCCTAATTTGTACTTATGGCTTAATTTTGATATAGTTTGAACCATAAGAAAAGCCTTATATATTTTGTTAATTATATTTTGGAAGGGGGTTTGAACCCCCAAAACCCCCCCTTGACTACGGCCTTGACTGCATTAGACCACGCGGCCACCGAAGCGGGCTAGAAATTATTGTAAGTCTGTTTTCCATCCGAGAGGTTTATATCGAGGTGAATCTGAAACTAGCACGACTTACTCTGAACCGGTAGGTCGGGGTTCAAAACCACCGAGTACCCTCTTCTTATCCTGTGTGGAGTGTCAGATAGTCTGGTAAGGCAGTAAAACACCTTGAGGATCATTACAGGTTGACGATGTGAGTGAGAGAGAGAGAGAGAGATGAAGATGGACAGACAGAAGAGTGACGCGTCACGCAAGAATCACGTGCACATGTGGCTTGCCACACTCCACTTGCTCAGCTAAAATACTCTTTGTTCTCTTGTTTCCAAGACTGGCTTTCCTCACAACTTTCCGTAGGATCGCGGGAAGTAGGTGCAGCGTTAGCGAGCTGACACGTGCTGACCAGAACTAGCTCTTCAAAGAACAGATATTGATCAGTTTGCAAGCAGACATCCTTCAAATAAAGCAAAGATGGCAATTCCATATATTTCCCTCTAAATGCTATCATCTAATTTCTGGACTTTCTGGTGGTATGAGTCTGAGGTTCGAATCCTGGATGGATATATTGAGGGTGGTTTCTTTTCTTAAATGGTTGCCACCCTTCCTCCACGTAATTTTAGATACATCTCCTCTAAATTTTCCCTTTCTCACCCTACCTCCTTGGCGGGGAGACTTTGTAACCAAAATAAAAAGAGGGAATTAAAGTGTGTGTAAGTTGGTACTCCTCGTTATTGTAGACTATAGAAATGTTCATCTTTGGCTGGAATTGTCCGACTCGGTCGAGGTTCCGTTCAGGTCTAGACTGCCATCTTGAGGATCGTTCGATAGGTCAAGAGCGCAGGATGAGGAGGTTTCACTAGGTCAAGGACGCAGGATGAGGAGGTTTCACTAGGTCATAGTTGCAGGATGAGGAGGTTTCACTAGGTCAAAGGTGCAGGATGAGGAGGTTTCTCTAAATCAAGAAATTAAGGACGCAGTATGAGAAGGTTTTACTAGGTCAAGGCTTCTGGAGGTACTAAATAAACTTGTGAACTCAGATGACTTCAACTGTCAAATTGACACAACATGCGTGACTTATAATATCGAACAGTAAGATAAGGCCCAAGCTATCGTGAACTACCTCTAGCACCTAGAACCGCACTCCGAAAAGGCAGTCTTCTTTCTGGTCCCGTTAAAATTAGATTCTGCCCCCTCTCCTTCACCAGGTTTCGAACCCGATTCTCCTAAACTTAGTATCTGTTGAGTTGATCAGATGAACAACACCTCTCCATGACGCATGAATACATGAAAGTAGATCTAGTGGCTTTTAGACCTGTTCCGTCTGTAGTCGAGCGAATCAAGCCGTCAGCTGAAAGAGCATCTTTGAGGGCTACTGGTTCATGCCCGGCTGGATGGAGAATCGAGTATTCAACCTGACACGAGTCATTCGGAGCTCACTAAAAGTCCAATTACATAACATTAATTATATTTGATCATTTATAGTGTTGTCAAGAGTCACAAGAACTGTAACAGGCGAGCAATTGAGGAAAAAACTAAATAATATTTGACAATTAATTTAAGATAGAAAATGGAGATTATAAATCGTAACATTATAGAGCAATCCACTTTGGTAGTGGCCGTATGTATGGTCTTAAGACCCCGACACCGACTCCGTATCCGTGGTCCTGGTCTTCAAGAAATTATATTCGCGACTACACAGTCCATATACGTAATCACATGACCGTTACAACCAATGAGATAGTCAGAAACATCGTCCAATCGAAAACTTCGAAAGAAAATTGTCTACAGCAAGGAGCAAGCGCTAATTAGTCAGCTGATTAATAAAAGTAACAATTAAATTAAACTTCCAGGATATACTTAAAATGTAGTACAATCACAATAACTATATTCAAAACACGGTTTTAACTATCAAACTTAAAATAAATTAGCCAAGAAATTCAAAACAAATGTAGGTACTAGTATTCTGAATGTAAACAAAGCAAGCACTTTTAATATTATTTTCCTGCTTCCTCTATGTTTTTATGGGTTTTAACTTTTAATCTTTAACAAGAATATAACCAATCACATAATAAAATCTAATTACAAACAACTTGTTTTGGTGTTTAAGGTGGACTCCAACACACATGCACATATTTACTCGGCTGTGATTGGTGGTCCGTATAGAATAGTCCTTAGAAAGTTAAATCTAATCAACTTGTACGGATTTACGGATAAGGACTCTGTGGTCAGCGATATCTGATACTGTGGCATCGATTTCTTACGGACCACAAACTACGGACTACGGACCTACGGATACGGAGAATGTTACGGGGCCTTAACGCGCTACTCTTGCAGTAGACTAGACTGACGATGATAGGGAGAAAGGAGTTCGAATCTTGGTCGGGTGTACTGGGGTGGATTTTCCAAAAGTGGTTTTCCACTCTCCCTCCACGCAAATGTGGAGACACTTCCTATTTCCTAAAACTATTAGCGTAATTAGTACATAAGCGTAGAGCCCAAACGGGTAGTCGGACACCGTGCTAAAATAATATATACATTTATGGTGGGTTTTTTTAAGTTGGCACATTGAAATAGTTTTTAAAAAACGCATTTAAGAAAAAAATGTTTCATACAAAGTTGCTAGGTTTTAAGACGCTGGCAAAATTGACATAATTTGTTTTTAATTTAGTGGACGTCTTCAAGGTCATCTCAAGGTTAACTATTGTGTTTCAAATAGGACACTGTATATTTTATTGCAGAATCGTATTCTACGGGGAAAAAACAAGCAACCTTTGCCCGAAACACTTTTTTAGCCGAGGTCTATTTTTGATGATATTTAATCAAGTAAAGAAATACGTATGATGTTTTTGGAACTGATTTTATTTCATTACTAGAATGTGTAGTGTGTACAAACAAAATACGAGCAAAACGCTCTCACAAACAAAAAACAAACGTTCGTTCATAAGGATCAAAATGTTAAATTACAACCATTGTTTGAAATGATCAACTTTTACTTCGATACACTTTCCAATTCTCTTTATAAAAGAATTGTATTTAGTAGAGTTTCTCGATCAATATCGCCGTAATCAATTTTAATGCGTTCCATCATGTTTTCTGGAGTTGTCGGTACAGCATGGTATATTATTTTTTTCGGGTAACCCCATAAGAACAAATATGGTGGTGTTAAATTTGGTGATCTAGCAGGCCAACAAATTGGAGAACCTCTACTGACCCAGCGGCCATTGTAATTACGGTCCAATATTTTGTAACGTTTAAAAGAGCTAGCCTGATATATTATTTGTTTGTTCGCCACAATTAGTGTGATATTTTATATAATTATTGAATTGGTTTCAAGTTTGTTATTCTGTATTATAATAATTAAAATGGGATAATGTCTTATTTTAGAAAACAAAAGTTCTGGTGTGTTATAGTTTTTTATTTTTAGTAGATAAACAGTTTTTTTTATAGATATCTCACACGTTGTAGATTTTAATAAGAGCCCGACTATTGCGTTATATGCATGATAATTCCCAACACGTGAAATTTAGAATATAGATTAATATGTCATAGACTCAACCTACACGGCTCTTCGTCAGGAAAGCAAGTGAAGAGATGCGTACCTTGAAGTATACCTCAGTTTTAGCTTCTGTGGTGCTGACTGACAGCTCACAGCTGACTTCTGACAGTCAACAGTTAGGTATATACTTAAATTTTGACTGTCAGAAATGACAACTGCTAAAGACATGTTTTTTGCAGATCATATGGTTCGGCGTAGGGATACATAATTTGGTCTGGTAGCTTTTCAAAGCCGTCAGAAGTCAGCTGTGAGCTGTCAGTCAGCACCACAGAAGGTAAAACTGAGGTATAGGTATATCTAGCGACATTTCCTTCTCGAAACTTCCCAAAAGAAAAAGGGTGTGGTCATCCAGGTGCGTTTCTGTTTACAAGACTGAGTTGGCTTTTCAAACAGAGACGTAGAAAGATGTCGCCATAGCTTGCAACTTAACAACTTAATACAAATAAATCTTACTACCCACTCGCATTTAAAATATCGTAATTTTGAATATAGATGTGAATAATAAATTATTGAGATGTATAATTCCATATCATTACAATTTGTCATGAAATTCTGGAATAATGAGGTTTAAGCATCATCGTGCTTAAACCACATGTGCTACCTTTCTTGTAGGTTTAAATTTTCTAGAAGCAATGGCAATCCTTGATTTAGAAGGGTTCTATATCTGTCTCCATTCAATGTAACGTCAATAAAAAAGGGACCAATCAATTTGTTTCCGACAAGTCCGCACCAAACGTTCACAGTCCAAGGGCACTGCTCTTCAACTTGGTGCAACCACCGTATATATTCTGCACTCCAACAATGCATATTGTGTCGGTTAACTTCCCCATGATTCGCAAAGCTCGGTTCAACAAAGAATAATACTTTAAGAACTAAAAGTTCCTACTTGTTGGAGTGCCCATTGGCAGAATGCCACTCGATTGAGAAAATCTTCTCCACGAGGCTCTTGATGGGCGACACGTGGTAAGGATGAAATTTATGACGCTTCAAGATTTTGAGCACACTACTCTTGATTATTCCAAAATCACCAGAAATCGCACGAGAACCTACATGAGGATTATGAGCTAATGAAGCTAGGACTGCGATCTCATTATGTTCACCGGATAGAGTTGATCGGCGGCTCCTTTTATTCGCTTGAACACTTCCATTTTCCACAAATTCTTTAACTACACGATATAAATTGCTACGTGACGGCGCATTTCTCTCAGGGAAACGATCAATATACAGCAGAATAGCACCATTAACTTTTCTTATACATTCACCAAACATTAAACTCATTTAGATTTTCTCAGCAATAGAATAATACTTCATAGGGCGACCTGGTGGTCTAGGGGTAAGGTGTCAGACTTCTGTGCGGAGGGTCCGGGGTTCAATCTGAGGTCCCGGCACAGATTTATCTGATTGCCAAACCCTTCCTTCACCTCTGACAAGATGTGTATTAATCACAACTTGTGAATGTGAGGAATGCCAGGCCTCCACCATGGTTCGGATTCCACGTTAAACTGTAGGTCCTCCATTTCATCTCACAATCACCCTACCATTGCGCATTAGCGTAAGTGCGTATAACCCGAACGGGTAGTAAGACGCGATGCTAATAATAATAATACTCCATAGCTCACAATACATAGACTTACAATAGACGAGAAAACCTCATCTTATGAAGAACTGTGTATTCTGTTTAGTGTAAACGTTTATTCTAAGGATCGAAATGTTAAATTGGTCTACTTATCATGTAAACATAATAGATAGACCAATTTAACATTTCGACCCTTATGAACGAATGTTTGTTTATTTTTTGTGAGAACGTTTTGCCGATATTTGTTTACACTCTACAGATTCTAATATGCAATATAAATGAAATAAAATCAGTTCCAAAAACATCATAAGTATTTCTTTACTTCATTAAATATCATCAAAAATAGACCTTGGGTAAAAAAGTGTTTCAGGCAACGACTGCTTGTTTTTTTCCAGTAGAATACGATTCTGCAATAAAATATACATTATTTCATTTGAAAAACAATAGTAATTGACCTTGAAGACGTCCACTAAATAAAAAAACAAATTATATCAATTTTGTCAACCTCTCAAAACCTAGCAATTTTGTATGCAACATTTTTTCCTTAAATGCATTTTTAAAAAGATATTTCGTTGTGTCAACTTAAAAAAAACACTCTGTAGATAAAGCAGAGTTAAAAATAATAAAAATGAGACTTATTAAATAGGACTTAATAAAAAATAAAAATGTGTGTGTGTACGTAATTTAAAGTAAGACAAAATTATTTACTAATTGAAGGTAGGACCTGGGTTCAAATCGTATTCTCCCCACTGGCATCCCTCCAATGGCCCAATGAAGAACTCAGACATGGATTATGATATGAAGACTGAAAGTCGCATTGTTATATATCTACAAACACCCTGTTTATGTTAGGAATGGTTATCTTAAAGGCCCTTTTCTCTGCCAGAATTCTACTCTATAGTAGGTTTTTGGTAGGAAAAAAGACCTTTCAGGCAGTCATTCCTCCTATAACCCGGCTATAGTTAACCAGTTATAGTTATAGTTAGTTATAGACGTCCTGGCCAATGGAACACGCTGAATAAAATTTTCTACGTAAAAAAACGTAAAAGTAGAAATAGAAAGGAAGGCGTTCTGGGACGAGAGAGACAGAACGAAGAAAAAAAGGTGTCGTTTTCATAGTCAAAAGACTCAAACCAACAGTAACCGTGCATGCGTTGCTGAGATCGCTCTCATTTCAATTCAAGGTCAGTTTGTTCTCTGACAATAGAATAGTTTGTCACGGTTTGTTCTCTGACAGTAAAACAGTTTGTCATTATTTGTTCTCTGACAGTAAAACAGTCTGTCATGATTTGTTCTTTGACAGTAAAACAGTTTGTCATGGTTTGTTCTTTGACAGTAAAACAGTTTGTCATGGTTTGTTCTCTGACAGTAAAACAGTTTGTCATGGTTTGTTCTATGACAGTAAAACTTTTGGCATGGTTGGTTCTCACGACTCAAGTCAGGCTCAAAGTATTATCATGAAGCCTGTAAGATGACAGGTTGATATCACTGGGAGATTGATCTGACGGGCCAGATCACGTGATCGACGAACCATTTCTCTTCCCTCTGGATCTGTAGTGCCTGTACTGAGAGATTGATCTGTTTGAAGAATCTTAGGAGGGAGTGACAAACAATAACACTAGACTATACACAGCACACTTCACGCGCACCAGTGGTCACATAGTTTCAAGCGTCCGGTTCATCTGGCCCAGTTTTACGGTGACTGAGAGGCAGGTGTTGAATACATGCTGGGCGTGCTATGTTGGATTCTACTAAATAGTTTACCCACGCTCCTTCCTCACAAATTTGGATACATTTCCGTTAGGTTCTTCCTTCCTAATACCTACCCCCACTGGTATAAATATGAGGAGAGCACGGATAGGTGGTAAGAAGTGGAACGCAACTTGTTTGTTCGAATCCCGGGAAGGTCAGTGTTTCTTAATCTCCACATAATGTAAAAAGTTAGAGATGCATGAGTAGTTTGGAGGCGAACAGAGAGAACAGTACAGAGAGAACAGTACAGGAAGAACAGCACAGAGAGAACAACGCAGAGAGAACAATACAGGAAGAACAGTACAAAGAGAATAGTACGGACAGAACAGTACAGAGAGAACAGTACAAGGAGAACAGTACAAAGAGAAAAATATAGAGAGAACAGTACAGGGAGAACAGTACAGAGAGAACAGTACAAGGAGAACAGCACAGAGAGAACAGTACAGAGAAAACAGTACAGGGAGAACAATATAGAAAGAACAGTACAGGGAGGACAGTACAGAGAGAACAGTACAGGGAGAACAGTACAGGGAGAACAGTACAGAGAGAACAGTACAGGGAGAACAGTACAGAGAGAACAACGCAGAGAGAACAATACAGGAAGAACAGTACAAAGAGAAAAATATAGGGAGAACAGTACAGAGAGAACAGTACAGAGAGAACAGTACAGGGAGAACAGTACAGAGAGAACAGTACAGGGAGAACAGTACAGGGAGAACAGTACAGGGAGAACAGTACAGAGAGAACAACGCAGAGAGAACAATACAGGAAGAACAGTACAAAGAGAAAAATATAGGGAGAACAGTACAGAGAGAACAGTACAGGGAGAACAATATAGAAAGAACAGTACAGGGAGAACAGTACAGAGAGAACAGTACAGAGAGAACAGTACAGGGAGAACAGTACAAAGAGAACAGTACAGAGAGAACAGTACAGGAAGAACAGTACAGGGAGAACAATATAGGGAGAACAGTACAAAGAGAATAGTACAGGGAGAACAGTACAGGAAGAACAGCACAGAGAGAACAGTACAGAGAGAACAGTACAGAGAAAACAGTACAGGGAGCAGTATACCTTTTATTGAGTTGAAGAAACATATTATCCCCGGGCGATAATGGAACATGAAATTATGTCATGTAGTTAAATATTGATTGATGCTGTGGGCAATCATTAGTGATATAAGTGATATTAGTGATATCTTGTGATATGTTCTCTATCCTGGGCCAGACAGTAGAACAAATAGTAAGGAATTAGAACGGATTAGATTACCAAATCCTACTAATACCTTCATAAATTACATTTACCAAAGTCACGTACTTTTGAAAAATGCCAAAAAAAATTGTTTCCTGTCATTACTTGTCATATAAATGATTGAATGGCACCATACTCTTAATTAATTAATTAAATTAGAATTACAATCAAAACCTAAAACAAAATTTACTTTAAAGATACTATAAGGAAACAAATATTACCTTTCTTATGTGTGTGTATGTGCGCGCGCACCTCATGTTTTGACACCCATCCAGGATATTCACATATTTATACTAATGGGGTAAGGAATGAGAGGAAGGTAGAATTCATAAGAAATATACCCGGCATTTGCGTGGAGAGCGGATAGGAAACTAAATAAGTGAAATTACCTCGTTAAACCCAGCCAGGATTTGAGCCTCAACCTGCCTGTCAGTTGCAACCCAGACTATACGAGAGCGACGCCTTTGCCCGAGTGATCACCAATGCCAGTATGTTATGTTTCTGCCAGAATGACATCTGTTGACAAGAAGGAACTATGGCTTCCATATTGAGAGAGCAGCCTGGGTCTGGGGGACGCACCAGTATGTTACAATCTGGTTTAGACCGGGTCTGTCTACAGCATCCCACCACCAGACATTTTACGGTCTCGCTCTCATTGTAGATAGTGGTCCTGAGTCTGGAACCTGGGGATTACTCCCCACCAGGTGTTCCAAAAGGAAGAGAGGGTCGGCACAGCTGGCAGTAGTGTCCGTTCTGGACACTGGTTGTCGAGTCCAACACGTTGTGACACAGGAGTACTGTCTTCTCTGTGACCTAGTGGTCGATATCAAGTCGAGAGGACACTAGTTCAGTTCCAGGGAGGCTGACAAATTCTCAGTCTCTGTCTGGGTGCTAGGGCGGTGCTGCCCAAGGTTGAGTGGTGTGTTTAGAAAGTGCGCGTTAAATGTCCCTTAGTTTGAAGATATTAGACAGAAACTACCTCTTTAGAGCGTGACAAGCTGGGTCAGATATGTTACTCATCTTTCATTCATAGCAAGGCCCATTTGACAGGTTTCAAGGCCAGGGGTTCGTGTCCAGACTGAGACAGTATTTGTTTATTCTTACTAGAGGTACTGAGATAGCTTTTGTTTGATAGTATTCACTTTCCCTCCTCACAAATGCGCGTTGTATTTCCTCAAGCCAACACTCGTGTGAATACGTGGAACATAATATCAAGGTGAAGGACCACACGCTAACCACGTGAACAGCCTGGTGTGGTTGACAGACTAAAACCTCCTACAGTTTATTAGGAAACTAACCCTCCTCATATATTACCCTCTAATACCGGGTAATTGGGGAAATCCAAACTTTCCCAGACACTCTTGTTAAAGGTAAGTACAGAGCAATAAATCATCGCGACTGTCGGCCAATGACGTACCGGGAGTATTCCCCTCATCATACGCCAGTAGGAGGGTGTGGAGGGAGGTCACTTAGGTCCAGATGCTACTTTGCGATGAGTAAAAAGACATGTGCCCTCCATTTACCATGCAAGGTCTTACCTTGCTTGGTTACACTATGGTGTAGCTTATAAGACTGTCATAGTGTAATCAGTCAAGGTAAGACTGCTACCATAGCGATAAACAGCCGGTAGTGCAAGTGCCCTCCCCTACACAGAACCCAGTAGTCATATGGTCTAAGCTCTAAGGTCTCAGGTTTGAATTAAACTTTATTGATGTTCACGGGGATGTCAATGTTTGAATTTCAGGGAATTGTTTCCCCCAATTGGATTTATCACTGTGGTTTTACAACTCCTTGTCCACGCTCATGCGGGTGCATTTCTTCTATGTTACCTTTCCAATCCCTACTTTTCTGCCACCTGTCTTTGTGTGCAGACAAATATACAAAACATATGATAGTGAATTTGTTTCAAGACGTGCTCATAAAGCGAGCAGCAGATAAACTTGCGGTGTCTGCGCAGTTCCTCCGAGAGAATCCCGGCTGGGTTCTGGCTGGAATCAGAACGAGGAAATAAACTTCTTTGTAAGAGACTTCACAACCTTCTTTCAAATAAACAAAGATTTGTTTATAGGAATGAAAAAAACATCAATGGATACACACGTCCAAAACTCAACACGTTTTCAAATATAATGGACTGACATTTGCTGAAGGCCTGTGTGGTGTAAACAGAGTACTTGTATGGTGTAAACAGAATACTTGTATGGTGTGAACAGAGTACTTGTAAGGTGTAAACATAGTACTTGTATGGTGTGAACAGAGTACTTGTATGATGTGAACATAGTACTTGTATGGCGTGAACAGAATACTTGTATGGTGTGAACAGAGTACTTGTATGGTGTAAACAGAATACTTGTATGGTGTGAACAGAGTACTTGTATGATGTGAACATAGTACTTGTATGGTGTAAACATAGTACTTGTATGGCGTACACAGAGTACTTGTATGGTGTAAACAGAGTACTTGTATGGTGTAAACAGAATACTTGTATGGTGTGAACAGAGTACTTGTATGGTGTAAACATAGTACTTGTATGGCGTAAACAGAGTACTTGTATGATGTGAACAGAGTACTTGTATGGCGTGAACAGAGTACTTGTATGGCGTGAACAGAGTACTTGTATGGCGTAAACAGAGTACTTGTATGATGTGAACATAGTACTTGTATGGCGTAAACAGAGTACTTGTATGATGTGAACAGAGTACTTGTATGGCGTGAACAGAGTACTTGTATGGCGTGAACAGAGTACTTGTATGGTGTGAACAGAGTACTTGTATGGTGTAGACAGAATATTAAACTCCTGATCACACATGAGCCAAATGTCAGAGTTTCAGTCTCAAGAGGATTTCTCCACAGTGGGGCGCGGGTCGAACCAAGAACCTTTCCTTGACTGTGGGTGTTTTATCAGAAGGTAATCCAAGAGGAGGGTGAAACCATTCCAGCCCCCTTGTAGGTCTATTGCCAGCTTTGTGTGCACTCTAGTCTATAGACTCAGACCTGACGAGGAGTCTGTGTATAGTTCAATCTGCGAGAGCCAGATGCGCCGGTGATCTTACACCCGGTGTGGACAGGGAAAGGGGGGTACCCCATGATTTGCGTCAGTGAGGAGGCGCAATAAACACGCTTGATTCCTTCAATGTCATGCTTATTAGAAAGACAGGGACAAACGCAATATGGCTTCCCCCATGAAAGGAGGAACAAGTACGTTACACTGCTGCCACTGAACAAAGACCTAGGCTTCATTCTAGACTAAAAGAACTATTCAGGAGTTTTGAGATAAAACATGAAACATTCTGGTTGTTAAAACAGTTTAGTTCTTATTCGATTACATAACCCATTTTTCAAGATATTTCGAGAAATATCTTAAGGCGATTGGCCCTTTTCATTTGGCGTGGAAATGCAGAGCCGTGGGAACAAACGGTTATCTTCAACAATTTTTATTTTATACCCATTTTCTTTTCGGAAACAGTTTGTTCAAGAATAGAAGCACGCTGATTAAGCTATCCTTTTTTATATACCACACCCCATCTATAATTTTAACAGTGATCAAATATCGATAATATTGAGATTTTTCAATATAAAACCACCGGCTTCATAACAAAAAATAGTCAAATGTAACAATAAACATCGATACATTATATTAGAAGAGGTGTTGAAAATATTAACATACAAATTCACTCGTTCTCGAGACAACTGATATTTCCAAACGTATGATTTTACCGCAAGACCTGTCCGGTAGCTAGCGGCATCTACAGTTTCCGTGATCCATCTGTTCTTGTTGGCGCGGAATGATACTTGGGTCGGTTGTGAAGCCACGCCACACCTTTTACCCTCCCGTCCACCATCCCGCAAAATAGGTCTTAGACTTGCACTCGACAGGGCCAAGGGCCTTAAGAAAATATATCGATGTAAAATGTTGGTTATCAGTGAGCCTGTGTTAACCACCGTAATCGTGTCAAAGTTAGCTCAGTCTGTCAAGTGTAACCAAACCTGGTCTTCTCCTGCAAAGGTGGAAAGTACAGATTTGTGCAGAGTACTTTACTTGTATGACGTCACAGGGGGACTATGGACAGGGTTATCATGCACACGACTTACACACTAATGCACTCTAGAAAAACACAACTAACTTTTGTGCAGGGAATTGAAACATTTAGGTCCAACTTAAAAATAAATACTCAATTATTTTAGTCCCCAGGACGGAAAATAATCAAATTAAGAGGCTAATGTCCCATTTTAATGTGCGCAATTATATTCACAGGGGTAGCTTTACGAATAGTTGATTTGGACGTTTTTATTTTCCCCGCTACGTCTTAGTACCCATACGGGTATTTTAATAACACTAATAGGTATCAAGAATAGGAGGGTATAAGTCAAAGGAAATGCGTCCTCATTACAGTTTTCTAACACACTATAGATCAACACAAGACTTACAAACTAAACGCAACTCATCACAGTACAATAGAAAGTGATTAGTTTGGTAGCATAACGAAATGTAAATAGTTATAATTGAACTAAGGGATTATGGATCTGAAAGTCCACCTTTGTTTTAAAAGTTTATGGAAATAGAATGTTCCTGCCTAAAATTTTCCATTGGGTTAGGTGCATGAGAGACTAACGCAGCTTAAATTATATTACTCGTATTACATGTCAGTGAGATGACAAGCTAGACATTGCGACAAATGTGAGTGAATTCACACGCGATGAACTCTACTTGGATTGATTATATAAGGAAGGAGAACATTTCCATCACAATATCTTTCATGTTGAGAGTTACAGCACAGTAGTGTTGTATTTACAGTTTACATGGCACAGTGAGGCCTAGGCTAGGTGAAACACACAAGAGCTAGGAATATGAATGATACTTGTGTTTACTAATTATTCTTGGTCGATTAAAAATGCACAAAACAAAGGTATGAGTAGTAAGTAGATACCGGCGTTAGAGTGCTTTGTCCTGATCTGGGAAGCTGAGGTTTGAATCCAGAATGGGCGTACTACGAGTGTTTATTTTTATTAGTAGGTAGTTTATCAACCTCTCTTTAGGTGAATGCTGAGGCAGTTATACCTCAGTTTTAGCTTATGTGGTGCTGACTGACAGTTCACAGCTGACTTCTGACAGTCAACATTTAGGTATATACCTAAATTTTGAATGTCAGAAGTGACAAATGCTAAAGACATGTTTTTTGCAGATCATATGGTTCGGCGTAGGGATACATAATTTGGTCTGGTAGCTTTTCAAAGCCGTCAGAAGTCAGCTGTGAGCTGTCAGTCAGCACCACATAAGCTAAAACTGAGGTTTACTTCCAATTACTTGTTTCCCTCGTTCTGAATCTTTAGATTTGTAGCGTAAGAATGAGGGACTTTTTATGTTTAACTTAGACTAGCCTGCGAAACTGTTATGTAATGCGGGACAGAGTGGAGCCAGGCGCTATCTAGCGCGACAGAGATTGTCTAAACACAAAAGGAGCAGGTGGTAGTTAGTACCGCTTGGAAAGTGTTACTGAGCTGTGTCACGTCGAACAAAGGGACAGAGAATAGTTTCTTGTTTGATTTGTGAGCAATGGAGAGGTTTCTAGTCCTTGTCTGGGATTAGGCAAAGCCTGATAACAATGCAAAACAAGCATAGAGGCTACTCTTGCCCATCATAGGTTGATACAAATGATGGTACATGCAGGTTATATAAATATATTATGATAACTAAGGGCACCACCTACTTAAAGAAGAGTATTTTCTCACGGCTGAATTTATTTTTAAATGTCAGTTCTAAAGCTTCAAAACTACAATTATAATAATCCTCAGTTATCTTAGAATGTAAAAACAACTGTATAAATTTTTTTCTAAAAACCATAGCCAGATTAAAACTAGCCGTTTCCCTGGTTGTGAGCTCTCCGAAACTCAAAGCAGTGATACGCATGCGCACTGTCGACCATAGAAAAGGTAAGTATAGAAACGCCACTCTAATGTTGGCAAGTAGAGAACAACAGCGCTAGCGCTCGCGGCGTTAGTGCCAAGGACTAAAATATTCGAAGTGGGACGTTTCACTTGCAACACAACGAACTTTATATTGCGGAGTGTTAATTAATCAATTCTTATATCAAACTCAATCAAATGTAACTAAATCCATTAAGTTATAAATAAGCCACGTTATAAAATGTAAAATCCAGCTAAACTCCTTCTTTAAAACAAACGACAAATTGCTAACAAAAGAGTAATGGCGAGTTTTACATATACTTCACACTTCTTTTTCTATGGACTTCACGTCCACGCATGCGCATTCCTCTGTGACTTCATTTCAAGCTGCTCCTAGCGATAGTGCCCCAAACTATAAATCCGTCTCATGTCAACTGTGGAATTTAAAATAAGCCTAGAAGATATGTGAAAATACCTTTCCAGGTTAAATTGGTGGGCTCTTTCGCTCTCACGCGTAGAAATTCTCGTATGCTGATATAATCAGTCGGTTTAGAACGTGCACGTTGAATACTTAAATAATAATAATAATAATAATAATAATAATAATAATATTCAAGCGTACTGTACATTCTTCAACAACATGGACAGCCAATAATACAGGACACCAAAAAAATACCAGAAAAATTGAAATAGTAAAGTAAAGCATTGCTTTTTTGCCCTATTTCACTTAGAATTATAAACTAGTTTGAGATCTACCATTTTTTAATATTTCAGGGTCACTCACCAAGATGATGCCCCGAGAGCTCCAAATCTGAAACAGAATTTAAAAAAAATAATTAAAATTATGTCTCAATATGTAAATAATAAAATAATAATAAATAAGTACATACAAATTTGTTACATCTAGATCTGCCAATTTATCAGATAAACTTTAGCCTTTATCTATGAATTTACTAAAAATATTACAGATAATGTGAATCTTTTCATGCAACAGGGAATATTTGTGATATTTTTATAATAATTTAAAATGTATAGTTATATATATATAAACTTAGTTTTTATGCAAGTTTTACATCTTGGTGACTGATGATTACAGTCCAGACAAATCTTGTGACACATAGTAAGTTTCTTCCTGGCTCCACATTGTTCATTGCCACAGCCGAGAACGCCGAGTTGACCTACAAGATCGATACAAGCTGACCTACAAGATCGATACAATCTGACCCACACGCTCACTACAAGCTGACCTACAAGATTGATACATTCTGACCCACACACTCGCTACAAGCTGACCTAAAATATCACTACAAGCCAACCTAAAATATCACTACAAGCTGACCTACAAGATCAATACAAGCTGACTTACAAGATTAATACAATCTGAACCACACACTCGCTACAAGCTGACCTACAAGATTGATACAAGCTGACCTACAGTATTGATACAGGCTGACCTACAGGATCACTACAAGCTGACCTAGAAGATCACTACAAGAGGACCTACAATATCGCTACAAGCTGACCTACAAGATCAATACAAGCTGATCTACAAGATCGATACAAGCTGACCCACACGCTCACTCCCAGGTGCTCATGACCCTCTACTTGTTTAAGGGGTTACGATGTTAAGGACACCTTAAAGGAAATAAACTCACATTATCTAGTAAAAGGGGTGATAAAACCCCCCCAAAATTCGAACCCTACCCTATGCTTTGCGAAATGCGAGCTTAGACCATGAGTGTAGGTCCCTGACGCCAATAATAACCTCTGACATGACGTCAATCGTTGTCAATGCTGCTCCATGTGTTCGATTGAAACTATAATCCATTTTTCCTTGATCTGGTCAATGTGTGTGTGTTCTTGCTGCGACATTAATCGAGTCTACAAACACTAATTGTGACAACAAGAGACAATAAATATATGCTATAGTAGCCACTTGTGACAACACGTGACACTAAATATCTGTTAAAGCAACCACTTGTGACAACAAGAGACACTAAATATCTGCTAGAGCAACCACTTGTGACAACAAGATACACCAAATATCTGCTAGAGCAACCACTTGTGACAACAAGATACACCAAATATCTGCTAGATCAATCACTTGTGACAACAAGAGACACTAAATATCCGTCAGAGTAACCAATCGTGACAACAAGAGACACTAAATATCTGCTAGAGCAACCACTTGTGACAACAAGATACACCAAATATCTGCTAGATCAATCACTTGTGACAACAAGAGACACTAAATATCCGTTAGAGCAACCACTTGTGACAACACGTGACACTAAATATCCGCTAAAGCATCCAATTGTGACAACAAGATACATTAAATATCTGTTAGAGCAACCAATTGTGACAACATGAGACACTAAATATCTGTTAGATCAATCACTTGTGACAACAAGAGACACTAAATATCTGTTAGAGAAACCAATTGTGACAACAGGAGACACTAAATATCTGTTAGAGAAACCAATTGTGACAACAGGAGACACTAAATATCCGTTGGAGCAGTGTTAATGACCTCGCTAGCAGCTTGCAGTCTTGTACTGGTCTAAGACCCCGCCAGACTCTGCTCCATACTATCAACATAATTACCTTCCTTTGTGAAAGAATGCGGCCAGTGTTAGCTCAGTGTATCGGGGACCACCAATTAGAAGTCAATTAATATGGTATGAATGATCAATTTAAAAGATGTTCAATGAGGGACTGTTCTCACACGACTCAGCCATTTGAAACGTGCCTAGTTAAAGCACCGCATAACGGTTACATTAAAATGTTCCCATAATTTTCAGCTCGTACAAAAGTTTACTGAAGAAGTAATTTATCTTTAAAAGTTTAAAAATAATGTTTGGTATGAAATACAATGTTATAATTACATTGTGCTTGGGGCTGGTTGCAGTTGGGAAGAGGGGTCTGTTTATTATTTGAATCAACATACAATCGTTTGTAAGTAAAAAAAGGTTGAAGCTGTTTATAAAACTGGCGTGGTTCTTAAGAAAACAGAAGCCACTCAAATCAAAATGTTTCTGTCAAAACAAATCTGAAGTGTGATCTCTAAAACCAACATATTTCAGACCTTCGGGGATTCTACAGGACCTCTCTTGTCATTCATAACCAGTGTCATGCCTTCAAGGATTCTGCAGGACCTCTTTGTAATTGATAACAAGTGTCATACCTTTAGGGATTCTGAAGAACCTTTATATCATTCATAATAAGTGTCATACCTTTAGGGATTCTGCAGGATCATTGTATCATTCGTAATAAGTGTCAAGACCTTCAGGGATTCTACAGGACCCCCCTGTTATTCATAACCAGTGTCCTACCTTCAGGGATTCTGCAGGATCTTTATATCATTCATAATAAGTGTCAGACCTTCAGGGGTTCTAAAGGACCTCCCTGTTATTCATAAACAGTGTGCTACCTTCAGGGATTCTGCAGGACCTCCTTGTCATTCATAACCAGTGTCATACCTTCAGGGATTCTACAGGACCTCCCTGTCATTCTTAAAAAGTGTCAGACCTTCAGGGATTCTACAGGACCTCCCTGACATTCTTAGTAAGTGTCAGGTGAGAACCTGTAATTCTTAGATATGAGTTGAGGAAACCATGTCTTGTGTCATCCACACATCTCAGGAGTCTCTTCATATCTGTACAGTAACACCTGGATATAAATACTCTGGAGATAGTCACTGTATAGCATTTAGATATACTTTGAACCTACGTCAGTGTATAACATTTAGATATACTTTGAACCTACGCTACTGTATAACATTTAAATATACTTTGAACCTACGTTACTGTATAACATTTAGATATATTTTGAACCTACGTTACTGTATAACATGTAGATATACTTTGAACCTACGTTACTGTATATCATTTAGATATACTTTGAACCTACGTTACTGTATAACATTTAGATATACATTTAACCTACGTTACTGTATAACATTTAGATATACTTTGAACCTACGTCAGTGTATAACATTTAGATATACTTTGAACCTACGTTACTGTATAAACCTACGTTACTGTATAACATTTAGATATACTTTGAACCTACGTTACTGTATAACATTTAGATATACATTGAACCTACGTTACTGTATAACATTTAGATATGTACTCTGGAGTGACGTCAATATATACAGTTACGCTGCCTCAATGGAAAGCTAGTTATTTGTAAAAAAAAAGTAGGTTGATATTATAAGAGTCAATGTAATGTCTCTTGCTCAAACTTATTTTTGCTAGCACTCATTCACCGCCCGGGAAATGAAGACTTCATATAAAATTGTGCGTGACAGCGAGAACTTGAGAATAGGAACAACGTTAAGTTTTGTACAGACTCACAATGGGTCGTGTCTGATGTGACACTTACTTAAGGAGATAGACTAGGTAGCTGAGATAGGGTCAAACAGATGCTACGCTCGAGTCGAATATAAATAAAACTTAATAATACATAAGTTTGGAAGCAAAACTATGTTCAATGCTTCTATACAGCTAACTATACATTTTAAATAAAGTTTAGAAGCTAAAATTTCCCATTCTAAAAAAACAACAAAAAAACTCTTATTTTGGTTGGTCGTTAAGAACTAAATGTACGGGAAATAAAAGATACACTAACACGAGAGCATAGAATGGATCTTGAAAAGGAATGATAAAGGTAGAAATTAGAAAAAGTGTGTCCACATTTAAACATTAGAAATTATCCAATAAATAAGGGGCAGCAAGCTATGGCAAGCTGTGACGCAGCGGGTGTTTGCCCACTAGAGGCAAGGGGCATTAAAAAAATTATCCATCCTGACATCTAGAGGGTAGTTCGGGACCTAAATCTACTTACACATTTTTGTCTACATGATCTATTATACAATATCCATTTTATAAACAATAGTTAAATTATGTAATTTGCACCTAATCTAACTGTCCTTATAATCCTACTATATAATTGTTGTCCTACTAGTTGGTCCACCTCTGGTATTTTACTTACGCCTCCGGTACTCTCCGCCGCTGACTGTCCCACCGGCCTCTGGACCTAACAGTCCCCAGAGTCGGCAAAAGCTCCAGCGGTGGCGAGCATCTCCCTATCACCATCTGGGGAGGCGCCCTATCAGACATTTCGCTCCACCTACCTCCAGCCTAAGCCACCACCTGTATGGACCAAAAACTAACTTAACCTAAATATAAAGAAAAGAAAAGAGCGACTAAAAACTAGCTTAACATAATTGACAAGTTCTTTCCTCTCGGTGGCTGCAAGGGTCTTCTGATGTTATTTCCGGTCTTCTGAGCTGAAAGTAGCCGTCTGAGCGTCCAGTTGATGGACCAGATGCCCGACAGCTTCAGCCCAGTAACAACACTTGTTTCCAAGTGGGCCGGACTATGTAATTGAGGGGTTAGCTCTTACGTCTTAGACGACATCACTCCAATAATAGACTTCCACTTTTTAGCACCAGAAGCTCCCCGGCATCACCTCCTTTCCACAATCACATAATCCTGTGTCCGTTAGTTGTCTTTCAAAGAGAGCAGCCCTGTAGATCCATGGCTGGTAATGTAATAACCCAATCCTGGAGAGGGCTGCAGTAAATCCATTTTAAGCATTTTACAACACTTGGGGATAACTTGTAGTTCTCCTACCAGTAAGGCTGTTTACTCAATCCATCTGCCACTCATCTATCAATAAAGTTTTCACCTGCAATCCATTCATCACACCCTCCCGGGCTAGCTCCGCCACCTTTCTCAGATATCCTTTCCTCAACCAATACAATGCCGCTCTCTTCCTGACTTCTAAGTCGAGTGGACAGATACAAAGGGTTAGGCACAGCGAATCCGTTGCTACAGTCTTGTAAGCACCAGAGAGCCTCAGAAGTACACTCCTCTGAAGGCTACTGATCTTCCTTTTGACTCTTTACGTTCCTCAGCCGTTGAGACCATGCAATGGCCCCGTAGCCTACTATGGAGACTAGCTACGCCTGGTGGTAGAACCTTATCAGCAACATAGACAGCTGAAACCTCGACTGTCCTATACTGATGATTTTGTTCATGACTCTCAAACCTCTTCATCTTATGTTCTCCACGTGTGCCATGAAGCCACGCTTCTCGTCTAACATAACGCCAAGATATCTGATGCATCTACTACGTCTGATATTCTATCTATTAATCTTTATCATTGGGTCTCTCTTGAGTGATCCCTTAAACAACACGTACGTCGTCTTTATAGGTGCTAAACTTATCTAACTTTCCTGCACCAGGAGTCCAAATCTAGTTCCAGACTTGATTTATCTTCAACCACTATAAGTAAATCATCCGCAAAGGCAACCACTCACGCCATATCAGGGAGCGCCTCAATTTCCATTAATCCAGGTTCGAGTCCTATATCCGAAAAAATCGGCAGACAGACCAATCCCTCGGGACAACCTTTCGTAAGCTTTATGCATATTGATATTCCTGGACATCTCAGGTTAGCATATATATTCCTACAGTAGTCCATAAGACTCCTGTAGAGATTCTCTCGATGCTTTTACAGTTTACTACACAGGATCTTCTCTTGAAGTTTCCCACATACACTCAAGAGACAAATCTGTCTGTACGACTTAGGGAGCTGTGGATCCTTCCTTATCCTCGCCTTTACTAAGAATCACCACCTCACTCTGCTTCCATATGTTTGGTACACGACCTTGGTCCATGCACTCGTTCATCAACCACGCTAGGAAGGGTGCTATCTGCTCTCTGATTTTCTGAAGGACCTCAACCTTGATCCCATCAGGTCCAGGAGCCTTCTTACTTTTCATTTCAGCTATTACCTTAATAATCTCAACCTGGGTCACTGGGTCACTGGGTCACCTCTCTATTATCGTATTCCTTCACCATGTCCGATCTAGCCATTACTTGATCCTCGTCATCATCACCCGGGTCCGCATTGTCATCCGGAAACAAGGTATCCAGCAGTAACCTTGCAGACTCTTCTCAGTACAAAGTCATGTCTCCAGCCGGCTTCCTCAGTGTCAACATCATAGCTGGGGTCCTTATCTTCCCTGTCGCTATTTTAAATAATATGCCTCTTGCGTTGTTCCTAAGCTCTTCTGGAACATATTGCTACTAAGGCAAGGGGCAACAAGACATGGCAACCCGTGAAGGTGTTCGCCCACATGACGTGGCAAGGCGCGGCTTCGAATGACGTGCGCACAACTCTTTCTTTGACCCCAAGGGCGACCCTCACTTTGTCCTTAACTGGTCCATTCTGTCACTGCATTGTTGACAAAGAATTCTGCACACCTGCCTTGCCTTGAAAGAGACCCTTCTCCATCAACTGGATTTTTTTTTGGAAAAGTATACTTTTCCATAAGCTATTTGGAGTGATCCCTTCCCATAAGCATTTTGAAATGTTATCACCCCTAGTAGCTTTTTAGAGTGTTCGTCGCCTTAAATTAGATGCCTATTATAGAAGCTATTTTAAATGATCTTCCCCCGGATTTTTTTTTAATTGGGTGACTCTAAAAGTTATTTGGAGTGTCCTTGCCTGTAAAATCTTTGGAAATTAAATGTTTCTTGAACCTATTTAGTGTGGGCCACTTACACCAAATATTGAAAACTTGGATGCCTCTAGAAGTTATTTATAGAGTTTGATACAAAGTAATTTTTCAGTTTAATGGTCGATGATATCAGAGGGGAGTGAGATAAATCTAAAGGGGGGTAATCTTATTCCAGGGGAGGGAGGAGTTTATTCCAGTCAGGAGGAGACCAGTTAATTCTAGAGAGAGAATGTAACACCTCCCCTCCTCCCTTTGCTCATACAACAAACTCTTCACCTTGGTTTATTTATATTTTAAAAACCTTGTTGTAATTTTTACAAAAAAAAAGCAATGTACAAAAATTATTCTGTGACTAAAGTGAACACTGAAATGTTACACATGTTAGAAACTCATCAAAACTTATTGCGTGAGGTTGGCAAGACTGGTTGGTGCGAAGGAAAGACAGGACAGTGAGTGTGTGGAATGGCGACGTTGTGAACGTGGTGAGGGTCATGTAAAGGGGTTGTGTTTGTGAAAATGTGCTTTGCACATATGTTGGATCAACAAGTGTGTCATAATAATATGTGAGGTACAACGAATCAGAAGTGGGATGAACACAAATATATCCATTTCTTTGTCTAAATGCGTAGCCGGTTTCCCTTGTGTTTAATTGCATAAAACACCTGACGCGTTATCTAAGTTTGTGGTACACAATCATTAAAGTTACGTGTCTTGAATTTAAATAGTAATATTAATGGGTTGCAATTGCTAATAATTGTGAAAAAATAGACAAATTGTCCCGGATGATGAAAGAAAACGTGGGTACGCCGTGGTTGCCAAATTGCTAGAGTGGAAAACATTTACAAAAAATATATATATCATGAGTTACGAGAAACGAACAAATTGTGATTTAACTTCCAATAGGCCTGCAAAAATTAAATAAATCTAAAAGCAACACAGCAAGACCAAAACGATTTGAAGGAAGGAGCTATCAGCCATGAGGAGGTAGTGGCAGAACATCATGAGGACTTGGTTATGTTTTGAACCTAATGTTGGAAAGTAACCGCCAACGTGATCAAATGATTTTTGAAATGATGCGGTCGCAGCAACATAAAATACCAGAACCAACTTATAATATAATGCCTGACTTAGCGAAAACCATCCCCCACTTTGATAGTGAGTCATCAGGAATGAACGCGTCTTAGTGGCTACAGATAATCAACACCACGGTGGAGCTCCATAAATGGCAGCATCCGTTCAAGTTAGAGTTTGCTAGGACTCACCTCACAGGTGCAGATCAACCTTGGTATCGATCCCGTTTATCAGAAATAGTCAGTTGGGACCAATTCGAACGTCAATTTCGACGGACATTTGTGGGAACTTTAAGCCCCCCAGAAAAAATTGATCAAATGAAGAACCATGTGTAAGACAAAAATGAAAACACACATTTTTATTTTCATGATAAAGTGCGGCTATGTAAGACCCTGGGATTAGAGTTCACAGACACTAAGAAACAACTTGCAATTGGCCTGTGGTCACGTGAATTAAGTACTCTCGTCATGATGACCTGGAGGACCTCCTTCATGACAAAGGTGGATTTCGAAGAAGTGAATGCACAGAGATAAAAACTTGTTGCAGATCATCCTGGGAAACAGGTTTTGTGGAGATCAAATGAGCAACCTAGGCTTGGCCTACAAACCGGAAATGACACAAGCAGCCCATAAGAGATTAATCAAGCAAGATGCCGACCATCTCAAACTGAAATAAAGCACAAGCGGCCAGATTCAGTGTATTATCAAAATGAAAAACGGGAACCACGTTGTTTTGATTGCAAAAAATATGGACACATTTCTCGAGACTGCTAGGAGACAAGAAGACCTATAAAATGTTTAGCTTGTGGCCAAGAGGACCATACCAGGCGTTTATGTATTAACCGAAATAGGCAAGCGGAAGAAAATATTTAAATAACTAGCACCGAGAGGAATATAATTGCTGATTTGGAGAAATACCTGAAGGAAGTTAAGATAGGACCTGTATCATTTATGTCGTTAATAGACACAGGCAGTTCATGTTGCACAATACAAGCTACGGCAACCATAAAGGCTGGGCTGTCAATTCAACCTTGTAAAAAGAGTTTACATGGGTTTACATGGGTTAAGAAATTAAATCTACCAACAGGGACAAAGGATTGACCAATTAAATTGCGGACACTATCAGCCAACAAATTGCAAGAGAATAGCATTAATTTTGTTCAAGTTGGGTTAAATGTACCTCAAGACGGCCAGCTAATGTTTGGTGGCGCTGTTTATAAGCCAGATGTGAACGGTGAGTTCTTCATACAAATTATAAATACAAGTACTGAAGAGATGTACATGAAGAAAAATGTCAGTGTGGGTCGTGGCGAATTGGTGAGCACAGTGGATGTTGATCAATGTAGGCCTACACAACTAATAATGGCTCAAAGTGTAAGATTATCAGGGGAGAATACCTCCTAATTGACAATTGTGCTAATGAACAAGACATAATTTATTAGTGAATTTGGTGAATGAGTTTAGTGATTGGTTTGATCCAACTTTTCAGAGTTAGGATGCACTGACTTGACCAAAATGTACATAGTTGAGGTTCCTGGCAGCAAACCGTATCGAACGAGCATACAAGAAAATGAAGCTATAAGATAAATAGTCAAGGAATGGAAGAATCACGGCATTGTGACGGAGACTAAGTCTCCATATGCAAGTCTAGTGTTACTGGTAAGAAAGAAAACTGGAGAAAGTAAACTGGTCGTTGATTAATTATCGACGACTAAACCAACATACCATAAGGGATAGATATCCATTTCCCCACATTGATGACCAATTTGAACAATTCTCTGGTAACAAGGTGTTCATAGTACTTGACATAGCCCCCGGATATTTACAAATTCCTTTGACTGATGAGGCGAAGGAGAAGGATGAATTTGTTACATCAGAGGAAACAGGTAGTTTTGAAAGAATGGTATTTGGTTTGACCAACGGACCAGCCGAGTTCCAGCATGTGATGAACCGTGCATTAGGTGGATTATGAAATACAATAACGATGTGCTACTTGGATGACATCCTAATCCCCGACAAACATTGGCCACAAATAGATTAAGACTGGTCTTCGAAGCCTTGAGGCAGGCTCACTTCACATGCAAGCTAAGTAAATGCGAATTTGGGAAGAAAACCATTGAGAACTTGGAGTGTGTGATTAGAGAAGGCACCATACAACCCGGGCCACGTAAATTATTGGCCATAATTTTAAGGTTAGATATATAATTCCAAAAACATCTAGGGGTAACCCTATGAAAACCCTAGATACCAAGTTTTACCCCGATCGATAAAATAGTTTAGGATCTACTCCAAGGTACAGCAGACGGACAGACAGACAGACGGAAATGCAAAAATAACTTTTTCGGATTTGGGGGGTGAAACGTTGACATTCGTCAAAATTTCTGGTTCAAATTTTTTTGACAATCACAATAATTTCTCTAACTGTAAGGTACCGTAGCGAGAAAGTAAAAACTACAATCTCATGGCACACCAAATGGAACAATGTTGTAGAGTTTGGTGGACCAAACGTAAATATCGTGTGTTATGGTTTACCTATGACGGAGAGGTCAGGGTTAGAATCCCAGCCTTGTGTATTTAGTGCTTTTAATTGGTTTTCCACTAACCCTCTACACTACTAATCAGAATATATTCCCTCTAAATGCACCTTCCTTAGTCCTATACCACTAACGTAGTTAAGTGTTGATAGCCCAGCAGAGTTGTTGGACAAAGCGAATTCATGATAATATCAAAATATCCAATACACAGCAAATCTATTTTAAACCTAAACCAACATTTAATAAAAATATACAAATTAAATAACTTAACAAAAACACCCTTTCTACTTCTTTCTATTAGGTATTAAATACGTACGAAAAACCTTGAAGTCAGATTCAAAGCTAATTATAGAACTTGTACTCAAATTTGTGCAGATGTGGATACACTTTCTTTAAATTATACCTTTTATTATTCCTTCATAATTTGTGTAAGCATGCGAGTAGCTCTTACTAAAATTAGAAAGTGAAACACGCATTTATATTAATTATGTAGGCCACATACATTTTCGCGCCGCGTCGTACAACCCGACCGGGTTTTTCGTACTTGAATGGCTCAGGGAGGAGTAAGGTAGAATTTTAAATGAAATGTACTCTCATTTACGTGGAGAGAGCGTTGGGAGTAATTGAGGTAAAAACACCCTCAGAACGTTCGGCTAGGATTCAAACTGACATCACAACCAGCATCACCAGCATAACCAGCAAACCAAAATGAGGTGAGCTTCCTTATCTCTTATTTCCAGGACCTGTGACCTTAGTGAAACTCATACTTTTATTGGGCAGTAGTGTCTGAATGTTGGAGACGGAGGTGAGGGGTCTTTGTGTTTAAAAATGAGATAAAACGTTTGTTAACTAATCTGACTGCTACGATCGCCTTTGGTCAAGCATGTGAGGTATGGCATCTCCGCGCAAAAAATGTCTTGTACGAAGTAATGTTTACAAACTATCAACACCATAAGATTTACGTCAAGCTATTTTAAAAATACGACCTCCTAAAGGCAAAAATCAAATATCTAAAGTCTCGTACACACCGGCGAGCGGAATGTCGAACCGAACGCCGAGCCGCGCAAAGTTCTGCAACATTCCAGCGAACAAAGCCGCGCGCATCTCCCCGGTCCAACCAATGTCGGTATTTCTACGAACCATCAACCATCAATGCGAACGTGTTTCAACATTGTGGATGGGTAAGCGAACATTTCGACGAACATAGATTTTACTTCAACCTAGAGATGAGAATAAAACGTTCTCTTTGATTTACGGTTCGTGTGAATTTTGTTTCTAGAATTTAAAAAGGTAAATTTGAAACACAAATATCTTCAGGCAAGAGTGGTGGAACCGTAGGGTGGATGGGTGGGTGGGTTGGGGGGAGGTCCATTATTCTAAAAAAGTGATTATTTATTTTATAAAACTAATAAAAAGTAATTACAAATTAAAAATATGTATTAAATCTGAGTAGTTGATAGACCATAATATTAATAAAAGAATAAATCTCTGCACAGATGTCTTTTTTTATTTTGCTTCTTCAAGGCGAGCTGGATGTAAATGTACGCGGCTGCCGATTCTTGTTGCTACGTGTTATTCTCCTTGAGTTTGGACGATACTAACGGAAAAACAGCGAACCGAACACCCTCACCACCTGTCAGTGTCAGCTGCGCAGTTCGGCGTACGGTTCGCTGGTGTGTACGCGGCTTAACGGTTCAGAACTAATCCACCATTAATTTCATAAAAATTTAAAATCGTAACACATTATGATAAAAAGTAAATAAATAGAAACAAACTGCTACTTAAAAATTTAATTTTTATGTGAAGTAGTAAATATTTAATAGTAAAGAAAGTATTGTCAAGCGATCGTATTGAAATATTTACACGTTTATGTATAGTAAGCTACTAAGTCAAATATAAAAAATCAAGCACTTAGAGTTAATAGATTTTGACAACCAAATAAACCTAATTTCATCAGTTAAAACATTAAAAATAAATTAAAACACAAATATAATCAGTTAGGCGTTGAGAATAAACTTGTTTTTCTCATAAAAAGCTCCGGCGCAGGATTGCATTCCCCCTTGCCTTGCTTCACAAAACACAATCATCAGTTCAAGTGTTATCAGTACTCAGGAATATTATCAACTTCTTGAACATCTCATTAGTACAAAATATTATTTTAATACTACTTAACCTATGACAGCAACAACACTTGGCGCTTACCACCCAACGTCAGTGCCAATAGATTTGTATATTTGTAATAGAACAAATTTTCCACAAAAAGTCAAATACTATTATAATAGTTTAATTTAGGCACTACCTCGAGTCGAGTCCGTGTCCTCTGGACATGTGGACGACCTCCATAAGTACTTAAACCTCGGGGCCAAGGTATGATCGATACAATTACTGTTTAAACGCCACTTGAAATAAGATATCATTGGGTTACCACATTATATTGGGAACTATCAGCTCCACAACAAGTTACAAACTTGATGATTCACTTGAATGATTCAAATAAATCTTCTTTCAATCGCAAAACACTCAACTAACCTTATTGTGTTGTTTGTGTCATGTTGACCTTGACAACCATACTCCACGCCCGACAACTACCAGGTACAAGTTCTCATGTGGTTGGTAACATGCAACAAGTGGAGGAAATGTGGATAGTAACATGGAACAAGTGGAGGAAATGTGGATAGTAACATGCAACAAGTGGAGGAAATGTGGATAGTAACATGGAACAAGTGGAGGAAATGTGGACAGTAACATGGAACAAGTGGAGGAAATGTGGATAGTAACATGGAACAAGTGGAGGAAATGTGGATAGTAACATGGAACAAGTGGAGGAAATGTGGATAGTAACATGGAACAAGTGGAGGAAATGTGGATAGTAACATGGAACAAGTGGAGGAAATATGGATAGTAACATGGAACAAGTGGAGGAATGTTTCACAGCAGGATGTTTATTTGAACCACTGAACAAGTTTCCTCAGATGCATAGAACTACCGCACTGGGTATAGAGGTCTTGGGTTTGAGCCTGGGGATTACCTATGGGCTGGTAGATTTAAAACACGTAAGTATTTCTATTGCAGTTACAAACAATGCATACCTCCTCCCCAACATGGCCGCGACAGTCGTGTTTAATTACCTAACCTAACCCCATTTTGTCGCTCTAGATCTCGAACCGACTTCAATGAAGTGTCTTCCATTCTTTACCAGACTCGGTCGTGACATGACTAGTAATGTTGTGGTGCAACTAGCAGCACTCTACACGCTACACGCTACACGCTACACGCCATCACAACACACACAGAAGACTCAACAAGCTCCTGTATGAAATAGCATGAATACATTCTAAACCAATTGAAAGCTGGTTATGCAACGTAACATTTTGTTAATGTGCATCTTTAAGTGTTTTTATGCAACTTAGACTCGAACTACTCCCCGGACAGCTGAAGAGCTCTCTACACCAGCCTGTATAGCCAAGTATCCAAACCTCAAATCCAGAGTGAAATATACATTTGATAACCGGACCGGGATCCGAACCCCTGAACCAAGAGTGTGGAGTATTAAGGTGCACGTGGCTTCAAGTCCACCATTACCAGGAGGTCCCAGGGGCGAGGGAGACCTAAACACTAACTTTATGTTTGGATGATTTGTTTTTGTTAAGCTATAATTTATAGATTCATATGATTGTTTATACAAGCACTTCTGGGATCTTAGCGTAGGGGATCTACTGACTGGAAACATCCAACAGGAAGGAAAGGGTTGGCCACAAGATGGCGGGACTAGCGATAACAGCAATGACGGCAACCGACTTACAGATATCTTCTTATCAAGAAAAGAAAACTGCAAACATTCGTGAGTCGAGCCATCCGATCCTAGAGCAGATAGAGAATATAAATCTTCTCCCAAGACCGAGTCCAGTGATCTACCTGACCCAACAAACATGTCGATTAGTTCTTCACCCTGTTACTACATATCAATTATTATAATCAAATAAAGCGAATAAGATGAATCTCAAATTTAGCTCTTTTCTTTCTTTATCCATCTCTGAATATACCAGCTGTAAGCCAACATGTTGCAACGTCAACCAGTAATAGTAATAATTGCAATTGTGAATCCAAATAGGCCTACTAGATACACACCTACTTATACCAGAATCGAATAAGACAGTTTCGCAAATAGAACTAGCCCATTCCATTCTGGTCTAGGTAGGTGTCTTGTATTTAGTGTAGCACCACACCTGAGTCGTACTAAGTCTGACTATGAA
>CABFWB010006752.1:0-16506 GCA_902151455.1 Timema bartmani
CATACATACATACATACATACATACATACATACATACATACATACATACATACATACATACATACATACATACATGTGTGAGAAATTGACATTTTATATCCTACATGAAGACTAAATGAGTGACCCCACCAATACATGAAATAAAGTCTCGTAAGAATGGTTGAAAAGTGACTAAACGATCTTGAACAATGATGAGGCCCTTTTAGGAACGGCCATGCCTCTTGTCCCACTACTACCCGTGGCTGCCCACATAGGGCCGTCTGCCCACCAGGACAAGTGACGTCACAAGAGTAGTAAGCATGTGATGGCACGGGCCGGAGCAGGTACAGCACGTGGCCTTTCATGGCAGTGCGCGGCTTACAGGTAGGTGGGCGGGACATACTGCTACTTACTGTCACAGGATAACTAGCAGGGATCACAGCTGCTACCACTGTCACAGGATAACTAGCAGGGATCACAGCTGCTGCCACTGTCACAGGATAACTAGCAGGAATCACAGCTGCTACCACTGTCACAGGATAACTAGCAGGGATCACAGCTGCTACCAACTGTCACAGGATAACTAGCAGGGATCACAGCCCTACCACTGTCACAGGAAAACTAGTAGATATCACAGAATTCACAGCTGCTACCAACTGTCACAAGATAACTAACAGGGATCACAGCTGCTACCACTGTCACAGGATAACTAGCAGTTATCACAAGATTCACAGCTGCTACCAACTGTCACAGGATGAACATAAGAGCATACAACTCTAGCCAACTGTCACAGGATAGCTAGCAGGGATCACAGCTGCTACCAGTTGTCGCAGCATGATAAGCAGGAATCACAACTGCTATCAACTAACACAGGATAACTAGTAGGGATCACAACTGCTATCAACTGACACAGGATGACTAGTAGGGATCACAACTGCTACCACTGTCACAGGATGATCAGAAAAACATACAACTCCTACCAACTGTCACAGGATGACTAATAGGGATCACCACTGCTACCACTGTCACAGGGTAACTAGTAGGGATCACAACTGCTACCACTGTCACAGGATGATCAGAAAAACATACAACTGCTACCAACTGTCACAGGATTAACATAAGGGCTTACAAGTGATACTAACCATCAAAGAATGACCAGTAGGACATACAACGTATACCCAGTCACACAAATTCAACCAGTTGTCACAAGATTAACAGAATGGCCACACGCTCTCACATACATTTATCAGAACACAGAAATTGATACCAACTGTCACAGAAATGTATCAAAACACATTTACTGTTACTAGCTGTCACATGAAGGTGATAGGAAACAAGTGCTGTCACCAATTGTTACAGGAAGGTAATAGGCAACAAGTGCTGTCACAAATTGTCACAGGAAGGTAATAGGCAGCAAGTGCTGTCACCAATTGTCACAGGAAGATAAGAGACCACATATCCTGTTATGAGCAAACACAGTAACGTATAAAAATACAGAACTGGTTACAGGATGTTAAAGGAAGGAACTATGACACTAACATTGCTACCAGCTATTAAAAACTATTAAAACACAAACTATTCTACCAACCATCACAGGAAGATGACAGAACACGCCATATCCTATTACGACCTATCACAGGAAGGTTTTAGGACACAGACTCTGTTATCAGTTGTCAGGTATTGGGACACAAACCCTGTTACCAGCTGCCACAGGAAGATAACATAGCACATATCCTGTTATCAGCTGTCACAAGAAGGTAACATAACACACAAACTGTTACCAGTTGTCAGAGGAAAGTATTGAGACATACAACTTGTTACCAACTTCCAAAGGAGGGTAACATAACAAAAACCCTAACAGGAAGGTATTAGGACATAAACGCTGTTACCAGCTTCCACAGGAAGGAAACAGAACACATACCCTGTTATCAGCTGTCAGGTATTATGACATAAACCCTGTTACCAGCTTCCACAGGAAGGTAACAGAACCCACACCCTGTTACAAGCTGTCTCAGGAAGATATTAGGACACATACACAGTTAACAACTGTCGCCACTGAGTGATGGTGTAGTAGCCCAGGGTCGGCAGAGTGGTATGACGTGACTTGTGTCGGAGGCCATCTTTATTTACAAACAAGAAACAGCAGCCCACGTGCCAACAGCCTCACTTGACAAGTCCTCCTGTCAACACTTTGCTACAGGCGCCACGGAAGGCGCTTCTCGACAGAAACATGAGGTCTTTTCTCGACGCAACTGACGCCACTCACATGACCAATACTTCAGACAAAGTTGACCAATGTTTGGAGTCGACAACGGAAATAAACCAAATTATAAAATTGAAACATTTTCATAAATTATTGTCAACTTGGTCTTAAAATAATTTTTTTTTTCGAATACAAACAAACTAAACACAACCCCAGATACGTTTCCTCACAATACATAAATAGATTCGCCCTTTTTTTTGTGTGTGTGATAATATATCACTGTACAGTTATAGTTCTACTACACATATGTATGTACTTAAAACTATTATTACAAATAATATTGAAGCTATATCTTCTACTTATGTCCAACAGGTAGAATAAAAGAGGTTAGTACTGCGTTTTTACTCAGGAGATCCTATAGCGGAAATGTATTTAAGCACTTACCAAAAAAAAAGGGTCAAACTCTGATACGAGAGACTTGGCTATCTCCGGTAAATTTAATTTTGTTACTCCTAACTCTATCAGATTAAAAAAAAAAAAGGAGCGTAGATTTTAATACCACTACAAACAATGTTAAAAGATGTTCGAGAACGGTCGCCTTGGTATTACTGTTCCCCGCCGAGCTTAGCTATGTGCTTGGTTGCCTAACCCAACTCTCTCACGGTACTAAGCTTGCGCCCCCAGACTGATAAGGTAGATTCATCAGGGATGTCACTAGCACCTTGAACTTACAATCACGTATATACTTGAGTAGTGAACCCTGACCTCCCCGTCAACTACAAAGAAATTCAATGTGACGCTAGCGTTTTAGACCACTCTACCACCGTTACAGATGGCTAAAAAGGTCACATTTATACAAACTAAATACAGAACTAAGAAACAGAAAAAGTCAGTCTAAGCGCTACAGGTATATTTATGTAAAATATGATAAATTGCAGCAATTTACCAATATACGAGTATTATTTTCAAACCATGATTTGTATTGAGCTGGCTTGGCGTACAGCTCGTGTTGCCTGGTCTGTTGGTGAGGGGGTGGCCAGGGTTGAAATCCTTGCTGGTTGCATTGAGGAAGTTTGTCTTAAATTATTTTTCACAATACTGCCATATAAATGTGGTTACATTTCATCTAAGTTATACTTTCTTTCTCCCTGAGCTATTAGTGCAACTCTGCGGATAACCCGGACTAAGATTGAGTTACGTAGCAGTTAAAATATTTGTAATAAGGTAGTAGTAACTTATACAAAATACGGTTCCACAATTTACAAATGGATAGATAGATAAATTGATGAATATAGATAGATAGATAAATGGATGAATATAGATAAATAGATAGATAGATAGATAGAGATAGAGCGAGAAATAGAGTGAGAGATAGATGGAGATATATATTTATATATATCCATATAGATATAGGTATATGTCCATTCATATATATATATATATGGATAGATTGAGATATGTACAGCAGCAAATAACTAATTACTGCCTGGTTAAAAACACATTTTTATCTAATCCGCGTCTTAATCTCCGTGAGCCCGACACAAATTTGACCAAAACCATTAAAATGTATTTTTTAAGTTTTCCATGTTTCTGTTGTTCTGTAGGCCTGTGTTGATATTCCCAGATGCTGTAGACGGGTCTAAGGCCAGTAAATTGCACCACGAGACCGTGTTAGGAAGTAGTGAGGGCACTGCGTGAGTGGGCAGTACCTGTCTTGTGACGTAGCCCGGGCTTCAGCTGACCACACCCCTACCGCTTCCCCTCATCCGGCCCACTCATCTACCTGGGCCTGCCCTTCTTATCACTCCTGAACTTTCGATGGCTGAGTGATAACAGATTGGAACTATCCACCTTAAGGGAACAGGAGGAAGAGAGGAACAATGTTGTATATTTCAGATTTGACTACTAAAAAGGACGGTAAACTTGGAAATATATAGTGTTGACAATGGTTTTTTTTTAGCACCGTGTCTTACTACCTGTTCGAGTTACATGCTTATATAATAATTACTCTAATGGTTTTAGTGATAAGTAAGATAATATTTAGAGGAAGTGTACCCTCATTTGTGTGGAGGAATATCGGAAAACCTCTTTGGAAACACCACCTTCGGTACACCCGACCAAAATTCGAACTTCTATCTCCCCGTCATCGGTGGTCTAGTATACTGCGAGAGCAGCGCGTTATTCAATGTGGTCACCGAAGCAGGTTTGATAAAAATTAGTGATCATCAATTTGGGAGTATATAATAGTGATTATAACACTGGTGAACCCACACATTTATGTGTGTGAACGATGGATAATCGTAATTTTAAAATATCTCCCGAATTGATGTGTCTGGTTGAAATTCTGGCAGGAGACGTCAAGTGCAAGATAAAGCCCCTGGAAGCTTCTGTTGTTTGGAATACTGGATGGAGACATAAAATTCAGAATATGGAAACTTCTGGTTTAAGAAACGAACATGTAAACTGCACATACAACGCCAAGATCGAATCAGGTGCGAACAAACCAGTTTGTTCTCTTATGATTGTCACATCATTTATTTGCTGGCCTTTTACCGGCCATTTATAGGCTCTGTCGTACCCTCGATTCTAAAACAAATCCCCGCTCAGTATAACCAAACCTTAGTGACATAAAGAGTCAGTTAAAATAGAGTCCTGGAAGGCCTGCAAGCACCTGACACTGTTTGTAGGCATACCTATTCCAACTGGAGTGAATACAACACAATTTTCTATGCTATTATACCGGGGTTCAATCCTCGGTCCCGGCAAAGGTTTATCTGATTGCCAAACCCTTCCTTCACCTCTGACAAGACGTGTATTAATCACAACTTGTGAATGTATGGAATGCCAGAGCCTCCACCGTGGTTCGGATTCCACGTTAAACTGTAGATCCTCCAGTTCATCTGATAATCACCCTACCATTACACATTAGTTTAAGTGCGTATAGCCCGAACGAGTAGTAAGACGCGATGCTAATAATAATATGCTATTATACAGATAAAATTTTATAAACGTTGTTGAACATGGGCTTATTATGTTCAGGGGGTTCCGTAACAGGGGCATCATGGGGAACTTGAGCCCCCCCCCCTTGTTTTTATCTTGGGGGCTGGGACTATATTATGCCCCACCAAAAGTTTCCAGGTAAATTCAAAACCCATGTATAAAACATACATCTATCACCATCAGTTTAATAACTTTAAGTAATAATTACAAAAATTTATAATTAATTTAATAGAAAACTGAAATGCCCTGATTTTGCAGTTAATTTTTCTCACACTAAACAAACTATTTCACAAAAATTTAGTAGCCAACACTAGCCCTAATTGTGATTGCTTTAAGTATAAACAATACCAGAATGGTAAAGCCAGAGGTTATTGATTTATTAACCTTTTTGACACAGATAAGAACAAATTAAAAATAAATTGTACGGAACTCCTCACGAACTTTATTGCTCTATTGTTTAGAAATGGAGATATTTACTCAAGATACGTAATGTAATATACACTAGCAAACCCGAGAACAAATTGCGCTAGACATACGTAAAACATTTTTTGACTCATGGTTTTAAATTTCATAATTCTATCTCTAAAGAAGTAACGTCTTCATTTGTATATTTGGACCAATTAAAAATATCGATATTGGGTCCGAGAGGGTCAAGATTTCGTATTAAAATTTTGACTTCTAGTTACAATTTTCGTTATTTTACTACGGGATGCACATCTTATGGTTATCGCATTGCTATTAAATTCCTCATTTATAAATTTTGATCAATAAAATAGGTAAATATTGATTATTGTTCTAAAATGATAGAGATAGATAATATTTGTACAAATATTTCTCCTAAGAGGTTGAAAGAAAGAGAACATACACTTTTTCAGAGACTTACTCATTTCTTACTCTATTGCATTAGATAATTATTGAGTTAAAAATTAAGTAGTATCGCTATACAACTAAAGCTCACATAATTGTATTAATGCATTTGCCAATATCTCAAAAACTGTTAGTTTTATAAAAATATATTTCATATAAAAGATTTTTACTTTTAATAGTACCACAATTTTGCAATGATAAGATATTTAGTATCTCAAATAGTTGCCTAGATACGGAAATATCCGCTTCTGTAAAGTACCCCAAAAGTAATTTTCATCGGAAAATGAAATAAAGCCATTTTATTTATAATCTTAGTAAACGCCTAGATACAAATTATAATCAAAATCGTTAGAGCAGATTTTGAGAAAATATATTTTTCTCTTATTTTTTTTTTTACGGTTGCAATACTTAACTTTAGTGTTTGAAAAGTTAAAATATATATATATACGTATAGCTTGAAAGTTATTGGTTTTATAAAAATATGCTTCAAATAAAACATTAGTATTATAAGTAGATATACATATATTCGCAATGATAAGTAATCTTATATCTCAAATAGTTTCGGAGATATGATAAAAAAAATGAGAATTTACACATTTTACCGGAACCCTTAAAGTCATTTTGCCAAAAAAATGAAAGCAGCAATTTTGTTTATAATATTGAACAATGCTTGTAAATGAAATTTAATCAAAATCATTAGAGCCAATTTTGAGAAAATCAATTTTTTTTCTCTTTTTGCCCTTCAGTTAACTACTCTTAATTTTAGGGTTGGATATCCAATTTCAAAAACTCCTCGGGACAATCCTATGAAAACCCTGGATACCAAGCTTTATCCCGATCGATAAAATATTTTAGGCTCTAGTCCGAGGTACAGACAGATAAACAGACAGACGGAAATCCAAAAACCACTTTTTCGGATTCGAGGTGTCATGAAACGTCGAAATTCATCAAAATCTCGAGGTCAAATTTTTTGACGATTACAATATTTTCTCTAGCTGTAAAATAGCGAGAAAGTAAAAATCTGGGTAAGAACCACTTCAAATAGCTACTAGAGGAATATAATTTTCATAAAATTTTCCAAGTGTGGACCACTCTATATAAGTTCTAAGGGCATCCAAATTTAGAAAATTTCTGGAGGAGGGCTTCCGATCCCCCTTTTTATTGCTAATCACCCTTATTATATAAATAAGGTTCCACCACCACTGCATAATATCACTACCTATAAAATAAAAATATGGAAGGGGCCTGCCTATATTTTTTAATTGTTGACAGAAAAAAAATGACCATGTTCTTCTACACACAAGTTCCTACTATGTTGTTACTATTCAAATAGCTTCAAATTCATCCAGGGTCTAGAATT
Organism: Timema bartmani; assembly: GCA_902151455.1. Taxonomy (NCBI): domain Eukaryota; kingdom Metazoa; phylum Arthropoda; class Insecta; order Phasmatodea; family Timematidae; genus Timema; species Timema bartmani. The sequence goes on from CABFWB010006752.1 coordinate 7,410, forward strand.
TTACCCGGTCAGGATCTTCAGACCCCCTCTCAGTTAAGCCGCCCTCTCCCCGCCCCCACACACAATTTCAAAGAGCATCCGGAGCCCCTGATTATGTTCTTAGAATATGTTCAAATTACACAAATTAAAGGTTAGGTATTGCTAATTTAGGGCCAAAGGAACTTAATTTTGACTTTTAACAAAACAAATATTTTAGCTTCCTGACTAATAGTTAAAGTGAATACCCACATAGTAAGAATATTTTCACTATAGTATACAATATCAACATTGCATTTTTTGGGGTTTGTATGTCTGAATTCTAACGCATGGGTCCTTATCCTCAGATAATTGTAGCCAAGTGTGAAGCATCCTATTTATTGACTGTCTTCAAGCCTATCTGTGACGTCACAAAATAATAGTTCCATGTTAGGGAATTTACGTTTTATTCAGAGAATTTTAAAGATATAACGTTGAAAAAAAATACATTCTTTAACAATTCTAAGAATAGTCTTACAATGTCAAAAAAACTATAATTTTTTTCTTGAAGTAGTTTTTTTTTGTTAACATACTTTTTTTTAATAAATTACTGCCAACTTAGTCTATTTGGCTTGGTCACGAAAATGGCCTGTAGGAATCTTCCAGACAGTCTCAGAATGTTTCAACCATCCAGGAACCGTATAGGTATATGCTTGTGTTTGTGTAGCTCACGGGGTAAGTTATCTTCAGAGTGCTACAATCACACAGGAACAATCTTTAGGTGTATGTTTGTACAGGGGAAGCTATTACGCCCGAGTCTGCCATGTATCAGTCGCAGCTCACGACTGCTGCGGGAATAGTGAGTGACCTTGAGTCTCTGAGCGTTTACTTATGTTAATCTCGTCCTCGGTTCATTTGCCGGGTGAACACAGCCTCTCAAGGTCACTGGCTCACATTTGTCCAAACCCTTCTGAACAAAAAATACTGGGATGAAGTGTCAATTATCTGGGAGCAATTTATTTACATGTATATATTATATTTTATCATCGCATCATACTACCTGTTCAGCTTATCCGTATATAGCTGTATAATTATTCTAATGGGGTAAGAATGAGAAAGGAAGCATTTTAGAGTTAATCTGGGCGCATTTGCTTGGAAGGAAAGTGGGAAACAATTTAGGGAAAAACACCCTCAGTAGAACCAAATCAGCATCTGAACCCTGATATCCCTTTCAACATCATACCAGTCTAAGACGAGAGTGACACCTTAGACCATTCGGCCACCGAAGCGTGTGGGAACACTATCGATTGACAGCAAAAAATCAATTTTATCATCGGTTGAAACAGTAAAACTTTCGCGAGATCAACTAGAATAGCACTTTTATCTGTTTTCAGGCTTGAATAGTAGAACTACTCAACTTAGAACTTAATCAAGGAGGAAGAAAATAAATGGGAAAGAAAAACAGACAATTACTATTTTCACACAACCTATGATTAGTTAATATCGATTTTTTTTAGCACCATGTCTTACCACCCGTTCGAGTTATACGCATATGTACTGATTACTCTAGTGTGTTAGGGATAAAGAAGGATGAATTTAGAGGAAGTGTACCTGCATTTGAATGAATGGAGAGTGGAAAACCATTTAGGAAAGCCACTCTCAGTACATTCGACCGGGATTCAACCCTGATCTCCTTGTCATCGGCAATCCAGTAAATCGCGAGAGTGACGCCTTGTACCAATCGACCTCCGAAGTGCTAACACTTCCCCATGTCCCGCATTACGGTTATTAATAGAAAGGATAAGAAAAACACAGCTATACACTATGTGTGGATAACACTTCATGGCGCTAGCCTGTGATCAAGGTGTACCGATCTAGCGGGCGCCGTCTGCTGGAAAAGAGAGTGTCAACTTCTTCGGATAGAAGATGTCATGTGGTTAGCACAACGACCCTTCCAGCCGTTCATCTTAGTTTTATAGACCGGAGCAGCTACTTTTTCATTCAGGTAGCTCCTTAATTGTCCTCATGAGGCTGAGCTGACCGTGTTTTAGAATCCACTTCTTCACAGAAAAATCTGGAAGCGCTGGGGAAGGGAATAGCCCTCACCTGTCGAAATTCTAAATCCAACCTCCTAATCACCAACATCCGAGTATCTTTAGAGCATTACGCCTTAGAACACGTGAGCACCCGTCCGAAGTATTAGTAGTAGTCTTTAGAGATTTGATCTGTACCCATATAACTTTCCTTCTCGCAGAATGCAAAAGCAACTAACATTATTTAGCACTAGCTTAAGGATTTGATATGCATCTTAGTAAATCTAATTTCATCGAAAAACATATTAATGTACTTTCAGTATTTTACACATAATCTGTTTTCAAAAACATTGTTTTATCCCACAAATCAAATTTACCATGCAAAATAGAATATGTTTTTCGATCCGGATGTCCTGTTGTTAATTAGTGAAGTTTTTTCAAAAATTATTTATATTATATAAACTTCTGGCAATATAATGTATTTTTTAATGTAGCCTTTTATAGGTAGAGAAAAAATTAATATTATATTTGGAAGTATGACAGTAAACCAGTCCAAGAGCTAGTATTAGAGGTGACCACTTAGCTCAGAATATTAGTAGAATACTATACCTGTTTCTTCTCGCAAGACATGACAATTGACGAGTAGAGTGAAGTAGGTCCGTAGACCACAGGATGAAAACCACTGTGCTGGATATATTAACACTGTGATAAATATCCGAATGAATGATAGCCAGAAGTTTAGTTGGTGGCTAATCATCCCCTATTTGGAATGGTAGTTTTAATCTTCACTTATTAATTGCACTGTGTTTGCTTCCTTTGAATTAGAACATAGAACCCTAGCTTAACTTGAACCAGAGTTGAATTTCTTAGCTTTCCTTGAACCAAAACATAGTCTCTTAGCTTTCATTTAATAAGGACAGAATATTTTGGCTTCCCTTTAACAATAACATAGTCGACATTGGTGGCCATGGGTTAAAGTGCACGTCTCAGGACCCGATGTTCATGGGTTCAAACCTAGCTAGGGTCAATGGATTTTTCTTGGGCGATACAAATCCGTAGCACAACTTCTTTCGGAGGGGAAGTAAAGCCGTTGATCTCATGTCAATTGTGGCACGTAAAATAATCTTGGACATCCTGTTAAAATACCTTTCCTGGCAAAATTGATAGGACCTTTCGCTCTCGCTCATAGAAATTCACTTGTGCTGGTATAATCAGTCGGCTCAGAAAGTGCACGTTAAATACCAAAAGAAAGAACAGATTATGTAAGCTTACCTTAGCCCAGTATCTGAGCTTCCCTTGAACCAGGATGGAGTAGGCCCTAGCTTAGATTCCCTTGACTCAAAATGGAATATCCAATCTTCGCTTTACCCAGAGCATAGTATCTTGGCATCCTTTTAACCAAGACGGAATATCTTAGCTTCCCTTGAACCAAGGCATGGTAAAAATGGGGCTTAGGCTAGTTCAAGAAGATGACCCTTAAAATAGATAGGTCTGATAGAATCAATCTCTCCCCCTCCCCCATAGTCCGGGGCCACCCCAAGCAAGAGTAGGCCCCACCAGGGGGCCCGCAGGCTAACCCCGTGGTCTCCGCCCTTATAGTCGGGTTATTTCTTCGGTCAAGAAGGGCCAGAGCTAGCTCGCGGTGGGGAATATGGCACGCGCCCCCCTGTTATATCACCCACAAGTGCCAACTGCTGCGGGGGGGATGCTGAGGGGAGGGAGGACATCAAGCCAGCAGGGGTGCGTGGGCCATGGCTTGAGACTCAGCACAAGACAATTCACAGCCTGGTCTTCATTTTGGTGCTTCCTTACTTATCCATCCCTTATTCGTTTGCTTTTCAAGCAAACTATCTACATTTTATACTTTAAGTACAGAATAGAAAACATTTCGATTTCTAACAATATTTTTTACAATTTGAAATTCACTGTTCTACTTAGAATAACGTTAAACTCTCCAAATACATCAAACATTTAAAATTGAATGTAAAAATCTACTCAATATCCACCTCAGTGGTCCCATGGTCTAAGATAAGGCATTACTCTTGAAATATAATGAAATGTTGGTGATGAGGATATCAGGGGTTCAAATTTTGGTTGGGTTAACTACCAACTCTCCTTCCATGAAATGCGGGCACATTAAATTTATATCCTACCTTTTTCTGTCCCTTTGAAGTATAAGCTGTTAGGGTCAAAAATACACGAAGTTCCTGGACAATTTCTGTATTTTGAGGGGCTTGTTCTCTCTCTCTCTCTCACACACACACACCCATATACACCCACTCACCCACCCACACACACCCACCCACCCACACCCACACACACACACACACACACATATATATATATATGATCAAATGAATTTAGTCTGCCTGAGACTTTTAATCCAAAATCTAAAATAATTACATCTTGATTAAATTCAAACATACTGTTGACATATAAACATACAGGGGCGCACACATGGAGGGGGGGGTGTCCACCGGGTCCGGACCCCCCTCCCCTGGACAACATGAGAGATAAATAAAATTATAATACAAAACAATGATTTAGCAATGTTAAATCCCCTTCATGTTATGAATACGTATATTATACTCTATTGAAATTATTATTTATCATTACAGTACAGATGTAACGCTTTAGGTTATACTGTATAATCTTTATGTAGTCTCATAAAGTAATTGGTAATTTGTCCAAAGTATAAATCATTAACGAATAATGGATTGGATTGACTGTTGACTTTTAGCTTCTTTACTTTGGGCCCCCCCCCCTCCCCCCAAGAAGAATTTCTCTGTGCGCCTCTGTATATATATATATATATATATATTCAAACATATTGTTGATATATATATATATACACACACTTAGAAACATAATGTCAACAGTATACCTAAGTTCAAATCTACTCAAGATGTAATTATTTTAAATTTTGGATTAAAAGTTTCAGGAAGACTAAATTAATTTGATCACCCACACTAGACTCCAATTGTCGAGATTGTAAGCTATGTTAAAATTTGCATGCACCATTCTCGTCTTGTCTAGTTTTCCTGAGACACGGAAGGCCTATGTTAGAGTCCCAGCCAGGTTAATTTAGGGCGGCTTACCACATTTCTTTATCACTGTGATTTTACGTCCTATCTTCACATTAATGGGTGTGAAGTGTGAACTCTCCTCAAGCTACCATTCCCTAATACGTGTCTAGCCCCCCTTGATGAGAACGTGATGGTGCATGGCGCGCCCCTGTTGTTCACCCCTGTGTGAGGCTGCGCTGGACCAGAGTTATGGAGGGGGGACTTGTAAATGAGCGTCTGTATCTACCTGGGCCGGAAACCACGTGTCGCATTAACAGGCTAGATCGCTATCTGTAGCCTCAGCCGCAGGAATGCCATTCATAGTCCGGTTGGAACACGCCCGATGTAGCAGTGATCATTTACAATGTTAAGAGCGCGTGCGAGTCGAAACAGTTCATTGCAGTTGTGTGAGGGACAGTTCACTACAGTTGTTGTGTGAGGGATAGTTCATTACAGTTGTTGTATGAGGGTTAGTTCATTACAGTTGTTGTATGAGGGACGGTTCATTGTGGTTTCCTAAAGGACAGTTCATTACTCTTGTTGTCTAAAGGACATTTAATTACAGTTTTTTTGTGTGTCTGAGGAACAGTTCATAACAGTTGTCTGAGAGGCAGTTCATTACAGGCTGTTGTTTGAGGGGCGGTTCATTACAGTTGTCTGGGGACAGTTCATTAGCGTTGTTTTTCAAGGGAAAGTTAATGACAGTTGTTGTTTAAGGGACAGTTAATTACAGTGGATTATGGAGAGACAGATCATTACAGTTGCCTGAGGGAAATTTAATTACAATTATTATCCAAGGAGTAGTTCATTACAGTTGTTGTATAGGGGACAGTTCATTACAGTTGTTTGAGGGATAATTCATTACAATTTTTATAGGGACAATTCATTAGAGTTGTTTTCTAAGGGCCAGCTCATTACATTTGTCTGAGGGGCAGTTCGTTACAGTTGTTGTTTAAGGGAAAGTCCATTACAGTTGTTGTCTGAGGGTCAGTTCATTACAGTTGGTTTTCGAGGGACAGCTCATGACAGGTATTGTGTGAGGGACAGCTAATTACAATGGTTTTCAGAGGGACAGTTCATTACAGTTGTGTAAGGGGCAGTTAATTACGGTTTTATCTAAGGGACAGTTCATTACAAATTGTTGTATGAGAGCTTAATGTAACACTCTCTTCTATCCAAGATACCACCAACAGGGACTTACAGATACATTGTACAATACCTGGGCTATCATATGGTAGAACATTAAACTAAATTACCAGAGATATATAGTTTAGTTGTGCATGTGCAATCACTTTGGTAATTTAGGAGGTATATCATTGCTTGCAATACTACGAGCTATATAGAGTAGTTGTGTATGTATAATAATCTCGCTAGTTCAGGTGGTAGAACATTGAACTATTACCAGAGATGAATGGAGTAGTTGTATATGCATGGCAGCCTGGCTAACTCAGATAGATGAACATCGAACTATTAACAAGGCCAAATCAAGTCGTTGTACAGTATAATAAAACTATGTAGCTTAGTAGCCAACACCTATATCTCAAGTGAGTGCAACTCCCTTTAGATACACAAGGCTGTTATCCTAACACTGGAGAAGTCCACCCCGCCCACATGGGCGAGTCCAGCGACGCTGAGATTGGAGCTAATTTTAGCAGTGAACACTTCTACAGACGCTTCTGGCTTCATTCATAAACCTTGGTTGGCGCGCTTAAGAGAGAGAGAGAGAGAGAGAGAGAGAGTGACTGAGCTGGTTTCAGGTTGGGAGGGAGGTATTTTGTCTATATATGTTTATAAATGTACGTCCGAGCTAGACGCTATGCATACAAATGAGCTTGCACTGGTTTCATGAATGACATGTTTGAAAACAAATAGTAATGAACCAGGTAAAAATAAAAATGTGTTATAGTTACATTTTAATATGACCATTTCAATGAACAAATTAATGTACAGTATATGGAATAAATAATTTTTAATATGGTTTTAACAAAATTCTTTACTTACGGATAGACTGCCTAATTTATAATGTTTTTAATGTTAATTCGCTCTTTATTTGAACTATTAGAAAAATAGTCTCAGTTTGTTAAAGTTGAAAAATTAAAAAAATAAGCTACTAGTAAACTACCTTTAAATCAATTTTTCTTTTAAATATAAGTGCACAGCTTATTTATCATGTAACCCACTTCGGTGGCCGCGCGGTCCAACACGCTACTATAACAGTGGATAGGACTGCCGATAACTGGGAGCTCGAGATTCGAATCTCGGTTGGGTGTCCTGAAGGTGGGCTTTCCAAACTGGTTTTCCACTTTTCCTCCACGCAAATTCGGATACACTTCCTATAAATATAGCCTACATAATCCCTAAAACTATTAGCGTAATTAGTACATAAGCGTATAACCCGAATAGGTAGTAAGATTCAGTGGTGATGATAATAATGATAATATTTATCATACACCAATTATGTTACCCATATAAGTAACGGTAATTTGACATAAAACTTATCGCAAAATTTTAACAAATGTATATTTATAAGCTATAAATGGTGATTCAATGATTTCAAACCAACGCAGTTCACGAGTAATAAGGGGTCAAACTTGCTATTTTATACTTTTTGTGTAGCTTACTATTGTTAAGTTAAATTAATTAATGTTTGGGGCTGGAATTTAATATGACTAGACATGCATATGAGGTTTAAGCAATTAAATATAATAACATTAATATTCATGCTATTATTATTTATCACATTAATGTTATTATTTATAGTAATTAATTAAAAGTATTAATATTATTGGTAATATTTTTTTCAATTTCAATTGATGTTTATTTATGATTTAAAGGAAAGTTACCTAATTATAATTGATTTCATATTACAATCCAGAAGTAGCTAAAGGTACATATTCAGGTCTTGCAGTTAAATGTTTATAAATAAAAAATTAAATAAGAATATAATTATTACACATAACCTTTTCTCTTAGAAATAATTATTTTGTTTGAAAGATTCCTTGAAGTATCCAGTCTTTAATTTTATTTTTCGCTTCACTTATTTGAGTAATATCTCGGAGTGCTGGTAGTAGTTGTTGATAAAATAATGCTGGGATGTTGTATCTTAATTCCTGTTTACCAAACATTTGAGTATTTTCCGATTGTATACACTTATATTTTGTTAGATGTAGAGCGGGTGTTATGGGAATGGTTGTTTATTTGTTTGTATTTATCAGAGTGGTAATATCCTATGATGAGGTTGTACTCAAACTATATATCTGGTTAAGAAGTAGAATGTTATGTTTTATGTTGTTTGTTAGCATTGTCGTTGTACTCTTGTTACTGGTTGTATTTGCCATTTGGAGGTTTTCGTGAATAGTCAGTATAGCGGTGTCGCCTGCGTGTAGGTAGATGTGTCCATGCTTTGTTTATGATTGTACTGACGTAAATTAAATATATAATAGATCCTAGTATTGAGCCTTGTGGTGATCCCAAATTTTTCACTGTGGTTTCACTTTTTTGTGTGCTAGTAAGTACATATATAGGTCAGTTTGTGAAATAATCTGTAAAGTCTAAACCATCTTAAGTATGGTCCGCTAATTCCAATCTTTTTAATAATCTCAACAATATATTAATGTCAAGTGTGTCAAAACCTTTGTTAAAATCAACAAATAGTGCCAAAATTTACTTATTAGTTTTTAGGGCGTTGTTAATTTTATTAGAAAAATATTTTAGAATTTTTACTTTCTCTCTATCTTACAGGTAGAGAAAGTATGGTGATCGTCAAAAAAATCGAACTCGAGATTTTGATGAATCTTGACGTTTCATGATTCCCTGAATCCGAAAAAGTGGTTTTTGAAATTCCGTCTGTCTGTCTGTCTGTACCTCTAACTAGAGCCTAAACTATTTTACCGATTGAGCTAAGACTTGATATTTAGGGTTTCCCCGAGGGGTTTTTGGAATTGGATATCTATCTACCCCTAAAATTAAGTGTAGTTTACTGAAGGGAAAAAAGAGAAAAAGTCGATTTTCTCAAAATCGGCTCTAACGATTTTGATTAAATTT
>CABFWB010006752.1:17623-30328 GCA_902151455.1 Timema bartmani
AAATAAAAAACTTTTATTTGACATATATTTTTATAAAAGCAACAGTTTCTGAAATATTTGCAAATATATTAATACAATTTTGTGAGCTTTAGTTGTAAACATATACTACTTAAGTCTTAACGCAATAATTCTCCAATGCCATAGAGTAATTAAATATAAGTAAGTATCTAAAAAAAGTATGTTATTTTTCCTTAAAGCTCTTGGGAGAAATGTTTGCACAGCAATGATCTATCTCCATTTTAGACTCAATAGTCAATATTTACATTTTTTATTGGTCAAAATGTATAAATGAATAATTAAATATCAATGCGATGACTTGAAGATGTGCAACACCTTATAAAATGTTAAAATTTCAACCAGAAATAGAAATTTTAATACGAAGTGTTGACCCTTGTGGAAGACATTAAACTGTTTGAAATGCTCTTAGGTGGACAAAGATGCGCCTCTTTTCTCATTCATTGTATATTATTTTATGCGTGTTCTTATGTGGAGTGGTGATGATACAATGTACATTATTCCGTTCAGAAATCTTACGAGTTTATAGAAAGAGAGAGAAAGTCTGTGCGGTGCGCCGTACCATTTTTTTTTTTTTTTGCGCTTTTATGTTTTTGAAATTCATATTGACTTGTGTTTACTATATTAAACATTTTTAAATAATCTGTAAGTTTGTTAGCCGTGTATATTTATACTATCTTTTAAAAAGTTGGTAGTATCGCTATTGGTCTGTAATTACCGTAGTCTAAATGGCTCCCACCTTTGTAGATGGGTCTTTTAAGAGAGAAATTCATTTGGTTGGGAAATGTGCCCGTTTTTATTGAGGTATTTATTAAATCTACTATGGTTTGTATTAAATTTGGTACTACCTTTCGTATTTCCATCATGTTAATGACTGACCATAATGTTAATCACTGTGCAAGGGTAAAGCCACATCTCACTCATGATACTTTTTCGGCCATGCCGGGAATCGAACCCGGGACCCTTAGTAGAAAGCCACGGTACTGACTGATCTAGGGTGTCGGATTAATAGATTAATATTAAATTAATATTATTATATATACTATTAATATGTCTATTAATAATAATATAATTTATATTATAATACCAATATTATAATACATAAGGCTGGCTATGATGTATACACTTTATGTATTTGGTAGTATAGGCTGCCTGATATTATTATTATTATTACTATTATTACTAATAGCAATTTTAATATTATTAATATTATAATATATATTATAATATTAATATTATAACTAGACTACCAAAGACATACAGTTTATACATCAAAGTTAGCCTTATGGTCAAGTACTCGGAGATTTTGAGCCCTAATTAACTTTCTTTGCAACACATGATAAAACTAATTGGTGATGAGGTGAAAAATCAATATGATGTGTGTGCAACCGGCCACGTGGTCTAACGCGCTACTCTCGCAGTAGGCTAAACTGCCGATGACGGGGAGATTGAAGTGTGAATCTCGGCCGGGTGTATTGAGGGTAGTTTTCCCCCCAATGATTTACCACTCTCCCTCCACGTAAATTCGGGTACACTTCCTATAAGTATAAACTTCCTAATCCCTAAAACCATTAGCGTAATTATTACAGAAGCGTATAACCCTAACGGGTCGTAAGATATGGTGCTAAAAAACCCACTGAGCATTGACATTAACGAACTCCAGTGTTGATGAACTCAACCTAGCTCAAGGAGTGCAGCGAAGCTTCCATAAGGCTGAGGATCTGATGTATAGTCTACCTTGTCTATGACCTAAGACCAGTGATAAGTTTGGTTCATATTCTCCAAATGAAACGTTAACGAGTGCGTTAACAAATATAAATCAATGCTATCATACGACCCCCACTCACTTTTGTGTCTTGACGGGTCATACGCGGTGTAACTGTTACTTAAGCCACTTTTAGATATCGCCATATTTTATAATATTAAGTATTTCCACATGGGAAAAGACATTTCAACCAATTATAAGGTAAGTTCTGTAAATTTAAATATTGTTTGTTTTGAACTCGATTTAGCCTCTTAATTAACTTTTATAATAGATGTTCCTTGTTTAAATGTAATCATGAATGTTATAATATTCATGTTTTTAAAATGACTGCACTTTTATAGTGTGACTTTAATCTGCTAGAGCAGTGGTTCCCAACTACCTACCAGTCAAGAACCCCCTAAAAGGCTCTTTGAGATCGGCGGGCCCCCCATTTTTTCTAATCATTAGAATTTAATATATTCTATGTATAAAAAATAGCACCCCGTCCTCCCAACCCATATTAATAATTCATGTTAGAGAATCTACAAAACTGGGAATTTGGCACAGTAAATACGTGTCAAACATGTTTTTACATACTTTTATTTTTACACTAACTCTAGTTGTAATAATAATGAATATGATGGTAAGAGTTAACACAAAAAAGTTTAGTTAGGCCTAAAAAAAATGTATTTGTTATGAAAAAGTTCAAATCTACTCATTTGAGTCTGGTATTAGTGAGAAAAGTGAAACCTCTTCTTTTTTTCCCATCACTTCTTGAAGATCAGTTTGAAGGCTGGACACTTTGACTCGAAAATACGAATGCATGTCAAGTCTATTTTTATACTTGTTTTTAATCTAGCACAATGTTGATTAATTATAATTTTAACTTTTTTATTTTGTTAAATTTTGGTGGTTGTTGCGGACTCCCTAGGATCTGCAGACCACCTTTTGGGAACCACTGTACTAGGGAATTATAACACCATAAATAATGTTTTTTTCGATTGTTTACAAGTATTTTCATTTATTAAAACAATATATTACTAAGGTACACTCCCTTGTTGAAAAGCTCGCAACATCCCCAAAGGGCTCCCGAGTCCCTTAATTCACCATCTACGGTTAAATAAAACTAAAGATATGCCATGGCATCCTGATGGTTTGATAAGAACTTTTCTTCGGGGATGGGGTGGGAAAGCCCGATAATTATGTTTGTTTACAAGAAATAATTTATTTGAAAATCATCAAAATACAGCCTATAGGCCTATAATAAAAGTTAAAAGCTCACGCCAGCTCCGATGGGATCTCGAGAACCGGCGGCAACCGATTTGTTTTTAAATTAAGAATTTTAAGGGGCGAAGACTGAAGTAAATCTATTTATCAATGGCCTATATCAGGGATGGCGACACTTTTCCGACTCGTGTGCCACTAAAGGACTATCTAAATTCTGAACTAATTTAGTGTGCCACACCTAATTTAGATTTTTTTTTATCTGTACTTAAAAATCAAAACTTGTTGACTAGACCTATTATTAAATATAATTAATAACTCAAATTAAGTTGTAAATATTTTAATAGTGCCTGAATATTAAAAATAAGGAAAATCTATCACATTGTCAAAGAAAGTCTCTTAGACAGTATTAATTTCAATTACTTGTATTAAACATTGAAAGTAGTGCCTTAAGAGTTTTAGAAAATATACCGCTTTAAAAAAATGTATACGAAGTTGACAAAAGTTTTTGTCTATGTTTATTTTTTTATTTATCGACGTGAAACGCAAATTATGTTCACGTTACATTGCCATAGCTCTGCCATTCTACTCCTAGATTATGTATCGCATAAATTGGAAAATAAACAACTTGAAACGTGTGCATCGTCTACGACGTTTTATTCTTAATTGTTTTTAATCTGAACCAAGCTTCAAGCTGGCAACACAATTAAAACACTTAAAGGGAGATATGAAGGTTGACAAAGTTGGTATTTACACAAAACTTTTTTTTATATTTAAACAAAGTGTAAACGTTCATCCATTAAAAAAGCAAGGACCTATAAAATATAATTATGACATCTAGCGGCGTATTTTGTAGTAAGTTAGATTGCTGACTGCAAAAATTCTATTATATATGTTAGCTGTTTATTAATTAATCGAATCAGTCTTAGGCGTCACTCTCTTGTTAGATTGGTCTGCTGATGACAGGGAGATTGAGGCGCAAATCCCGGTAGGTTTATAATGAGAGAGTTTTTCCCTAAATGGGTTCCCACTTTTCTTACACGCAATTGCGGGTAGATTACCTCTAAAATTATTCCTTCCTTATCCCCACCCTTAGAGAAGCTATAATTTATTCGTATAGCCTGAACCGGTACACCCTGTTTTGGTAGGAAGAACTGTATCTGGTAATTACTAAAGTTACTAAAACAATTTTAATACATCCATACATCCAGTCACTTTTGATATATACATATTATAAATATTATAAAATAACACAAATAATTAAATAATCTAGTTAAATGTTATAAATTTTGGCCGCAAATGAATATGTTTGAATTTTCTTAAACTGTTCTTCCAACCAAAATCAGATTATAGTAAGACGCGGAGATAAAAAAATATCAAAAGTATCCTGCTCTACGGAGATTATAGGAAGCTTAGTACGCACTTGGAAACATTGTTGGCCAACTGTTCCCCAACTGTTGGCCAATATGGGAAATAGATTGTTGGCAAACATTAAAGAAACATTGATTCGCGTCCAGACTACGGTGATGAAATATTTGTTTCCCGTACAGAGTTCAATTGAGTGAAAGATGTCTGTTGAGGATGCTGATATGGCTTGTGCTTTGTATGTAGCTATGATCTGTGATATGTTCAAGAAGAGAGAGAAGAAGAAGAAAACGGTGGTGGGTTCGTCTTCAATTACACTAAACCGAAAACTTTCCACTTATTTTATTAAAAACATCCTGTCTTTTACGCGATTTTTAGAGTCCTCAACTGTCACATCCCACAACATTGTATTTGTATGAAATATTTCAATCAGTTCCAGAGTTTTTTCGGCTGACCACGAAATGACAAAAGGAGATATCAGTAACTGATGTACTCGGGGTGGTATTCAAGAACGTATAGTGAATGCTTAGTGGACCGATAGTGTGGTCCTGCGCACACTATCGCTTCACGATATGATGAAGCAGCAAACCCACGCTAGTGTCAACAAAGCATCCACTTAGTCAAGTTCTTGCACACGGCCCTCGGTGTGAATAACAATCAGACTCGTCCATGTTGCTTGTTGTCGGAAATGTTGGCCAAACATTGTTTCTTCCCATTTGAAATGGATCATGGGAAACACAAGGGCAATATGAAAAAAATGTTGCCCGACTGTTGGCTAACAGTTGGGGAACAGTTGTCCAACTGTTTCTGAAACAAGGGCAACATGTTGGCAAGCAATGTTTCTGGAGAAAGGTTTCCTAGTGCGTACTATGCTTTAGGTAACCTCTAACATTTACACCATAAAAGTTGGTGCTCCTGTCTCTGGGAGTCCCCTGACAACGTTCCCGCTAAAAGAATCCTCTATGTTCCTTGTGGGCGCGCGAGACAGACCCTGCGCATGCGTGCAGCACGTGTCGGGAGGAAAGGATCGTCTCGTCACCTCCGGTCTTGGTGGGACTGACGGGATTCAAGACCCGAACTCAGCCGAGTACTTCCGAATGTGAGCACACCTACACTACACATCCCCCCTTCTGGTGAACGATATTTCGTCTACTCGGGATTGGGCAATCTGACGGGCGGGGGTTAGGTTAGTTTCATCCGTACAATTTCTTCTATGATTTTTTTTTATTTTTTTAGTATCTTGTTACATTACATTGCAGACTATTTTGATGAATAAACAAAAAACAAAAATCAACACATCTGGTTCTGTATTGTAAAGGCAGTAGGGACGCGACGCCCACATCATCAATGTCACGAAGAAGAGCGACGTCTCCAGTGTAACAAACACAGCTGAACAGTCGCATGGCTCAGTCCTGTCTGGTGCCAACCTAACACCACCTAATTTCTCTTCTGACTCAAGTATTCCTCTCCCCCCACTCCCCTACTCTCCACCCTGGTGACTGGTGGCGTGGTACGAGTGTGGGCCGGTTAGCGTCTCGGGCTTGCATTGAACTGGTCTGCGGAGCGGCGGGTCGGAGCGTAGGAGCCAATCAGGAGCCGAGGTCAGGGACAACCGGAAGATCGGGAAAAACAAACTCGAATCGTTTGGGTGTCCGGAAATAAGTGTCCGTTTCGATGGGGAGATATTTTCTTGAGGAATTATTTTATTTTGACAACTTATCAAAATCATAAACTACGTTTGTAGGTAAATATGATGTTTAATCGAGTAAACTGAAGTTATTTTTTTTTGTGACAAGAATTATATAATTTAAAACACATAATGCATATACGTGGTACGATGTAATATTTAAAAAGATGCAAAACTGTGAAGGGACCGTCAGGAAGTCTCACGTGCGCTGACAAACTTCGAATCTCTCGTCACACCCGAATTGACAGCGCAGTTCCTTTAGCGCACCCCGAGACCACAGTGGCATTCAGCGGTGACACAACGATGAAGGTAAGTGCAAATATAGTTATTATTCCCGACTAAAAATATATACATTTTTAATTTTTCTAGGATTAGAAACATTGTATTTAGTTTGGCGTGTGGTCCATGTGAGTCGGCCAATTGGCACGACGCACTTGTGGGGACATGGGGTTCACCGAGTATGTGTGTGTGTGTGTGCTATTGCGTATCGGACAATTTGTCAGTATTTCTCCATAGATATGAGTGGAGTAATTCTACCGGGAATAAAAGCGACGGCCATTACGATGACCGACTTTAATGACAATATCCGTTACTTGAAGCGTCTCGCGAAGACATCCCACGCGCCCCTCTTGAAAGTGTCTGCAAAGCTGATAGCTTGAAGAACACGAAAAAACAAGTCTCCTAGAAGGCTAGTTTAGAGTAAACCCTAATATGGCTCCGTGACTTATAGCCTATATCTAAACAGTAAACACACATTCATAAATACACAAACCCTCCAACAATCAAGATAAACATATATTGATATTTGAAAATTATGTGTCACAAATTAATAAATATAATAATAATGATATGGAATAAGGATTGTAAACGGTGTATTGACAATTACAGTGATACATTACAAATTCTATTAAATACAGTTGAAAAGTGACACCTAGACACAGGAATCGAATCAGGTACCCTTGGTTCTGCCTTTACATATCACTGAAGAATGACTTTTAAGTACGGGACAAATCTTAAGTAGTTCAGTGGTAGAGTATTATTGACTTCCAAGCTAAATATCCTGAGTTTGATTCCCGTGTCCAGATGT
This sequence comes from Timema bartmani, assembly GCA_902151455.1. NCBI lineage: Eukaryota > Metazoa > Arthropoda > Insecta > Phasmatodea > Timematidae > Timema > Timema bartmani. The sequence continues at coordinate 24,746 of CABFWB010006752.1, forward strand.
CATTGCTTAGGGGTCATTCATGGACCACGTAACGCTGCAGAGACGAGGGGAAAGGTGATATTTTATATCTACAGGGTGTTACATGGGGGGGAGGATGGGTATATCGCAGTGTTACGTAACACAGATCTTATACTTAAACGCTAATGTTGAAAATAATATTATCCATGTTTTGAAATTATTTATAATCAGGATTCAAAATGGATTCTGAGTTGTATTAGAGCTGAGTTCAGCTTTTGGTGTCACAAAAGCTTCTCTATGAAATAATTACATTCGCTCTTGATATGCAAAGTTACGTAGCGCAGGTTGTAGAGGGGAGGGGATCTGGCTAAATGTCTACTTGATGTTACACGTAGGGGAAGGGAGAGTAAAAATAGGTAAAAAATAAAAGCGTTAAAGTGGCCCCTTAGCAATACTCCATTTTTATATAATAGTGCTTATTGGTGTTCGGTATCTATATTTTAATATCCATGGAAACCTCAACGGGACTCAAATAGTAAGACAGAGGTGAGCAACATGTTTTTAAATATAGCCCCATATGTGGCAAATGACCATGTAGAAATTGAGAAATTAGGTTTCTCAATCTAACTTTTAATACAACACACACTGTTTGAACAAGTTTATTAAAAACGTGTACGCTTTCTCTACCTAATAACATAACCGAATAAATAGATTTTAAAATCATTAGATTGATAGGATTGATTTAATTTAGATAATTTAATTAGTTTAAAATAAATTCCTTGTTCAACTAGGTTTTCTAATTGAGCTAAATCTGATCTTTTAATAATAGAAAATCCTGTATAGAAAAGTTGATAATTTAAACTATAAGCTATAATTAAATGTAATTTTAACATACATAATTTCTAAAATTAGTTCACTACTCAATAAACTTCAGACACATTATCTTATACTTACTCTTAAATGTATTTTTAACACATATAGTTCCTTTATTAGTTAAATACTTTATAACCGTCAAAATCCTGGTGACACTTGTTCAAAGTGAAAATATAAGAGAATTTAATGCCAAAATTTGACAATCCTTTTGTCTAACAAGTCGCAAAAACATTGACTGAATATCTTTAAATCAATGTGCATGTGGAATTCTTCCAGTGATACGCAGGAAATAACACGTTACAAGCAGTACACGCTGCCAGGAAAAAATAATTTTACCGTAAAAGCTGGCAAACTTAAATTCGCCACACTTTTATGACCAATTCACCACTTGTGGCAACTTGTGACAGGGTTGCCCACTCTAGTTATAATACTTCACTCTTGAAATAGACTGAACTTCTGGTGACGGGTAGTTCGGAGTTCGGTTCCCAGTCGAGTGTACGGTGGGTATTATTTTCCTAAAGGGTTCTTCCAGTCTTCCACTCAAATTCGGGTACATTTTCTCTAAATTAAATTTTCTTCATACCCAACACATTGACATTATTATCACACACGCGTGTATCTCGAATGAGTAGTAAGACACAGTGCTAAAAAATGCATAACCATATTCATGAAGAAATAATTTTTCGAGTTGACTTATATTTTGTATAGCTGGTGATATTTCAATTCTACTTGTGCTTAGAATTTTACTCCCCGTCCGGGCCACCTGAATATATCTACAATAATGATGTAGGAATGAGGAAGGTATGGTTTGGATTAAGTGTACCCGTATTTGTGTAGAGAGACAGATAGAGTGGGAAACAATTCAGGAAAAAATACCTTCAATAAATCGAGTTACAACCCCCTAATTCCAGGCAAAACAGCCTATACGAGCCTGACTTCTTTGTCCACGTGCGCATCGTTTTAATTATATTATTATATTTTAATATATCCCTTATAAACGGAATTTTGACAGCCAAAAATAAAAGGCTAATGTCTAAATAAAATAAACATTATTCACCCAGGTGGGCACGTGATGTCTCAATGCTGTGCTCATTTAGTTTGGTAAACCAGTGACTGGGAGGTTGAGGTTAGAATCCAAGTCGGGTGTGTTGAAGATGTTTTTTCCTCAATGGTTTTCCACTCTCCCTTTACGAAAATGCGTAATTAGTGCATATATGTTTAATCTGAACAGGTAATAGGACGTCGTGCTAAAAATAAAAGATTAGTTTATTTCTTATTTTTGCTCCTTTAATCCCAAGTTTAGTCAAAATGTTGACATAGGGGAGAGTTTAGGAGCATCCAACCTCTTCCCACATCCTTAGAAAACATTGAAATCCAAAATTTTAATGAATTCGTCAGTGCGTCTGCCTATTGAGTTAAGAGTCCTGGGTTTGGTATCTGATCTGGTCGATACATTTATCACTTGTGAAATTGGAGTTTCCCCCTTCACTCAGATTTATTAAAGGCTGCCTATTTTTATTCTTTTATTCTATAATTAAGTTAGTCTGTAAGTTAAGTGTTGAATGTTGATATAGTAAGTTGGTCCAAGAAGCGTACCTTAATTAACACTAACTATAAAAGAAAATATTGAGTTTTACATTTCTATTAATTTTTTTTTGTAAAATAAATTAGTTTTATTATTCAAAGATGTGTATTTTGCTTCATATCTATTAACGTTAGTCCCCGCTTGCACAGTTTACTTACTAAACATAGTGGGGGGAAGGGGTATAGTGCCCTATTTAATTTATAGTGAGTGTAATAACCTATCTGTGTCATTTTTCAAATATTATTTTATCATATTTGAATCTAATTACAGTGTTTTACAAAAGTTACAATGCAGTAAAGTACCACTTACCTCGTAGCAGTTATTCTTCCTACAACAGATGTTGTAAATGTCCCCCACGTGCCTGAAGACATGTCTGGACATGTCTCTTCATATGACATCAGACCCGTTGGGGACATTTCCAACATCTGTTGTAGGAAAAAGAACTGCTATGAGGTAAGTGGTACTTTACTGCACAGTAGATTTTGGGACACTCTCTATTAATTTTGGATTAAGATGTCCAGCAGCTTATACTTCTCGGATACCACGGCGGATGCCAGCGTGTATGACTGATCTGAGTGCACTAAAAACATCCAGGGTGTCGGTAGATAACAAACCGTACCAACTTATCGAGAAAACGTTTATGAAGGGGATTACTATTGCAAGTGTAGTGGAATACTAGACACTATATTGCTATTAGAATCACTAGTAGGAAACCTCAACTTCGGTTCAGCACTCGATCACCTGAACAGATCATGGGAGGAAAAACACTGTGGGCACGTGGTTTAAGGAGTCAGTATCGTGGGATCTGGTTTGCTGGTGACAGAAATTTCAAGTTCATAGCCCCAGCTGGGTCCTGAATGGCTTACCACTCTTCCTCCACGCAATTGCTAGGTATATTTTATCTACATTCTACCTTCGCCAGCCCTACTTCGTTCATGCGAATATCCAAGACGACGCTGAGCACGTTAAAAACTAAGCCATTTTGAAAGAAATAGCCCGAGGAATATTTGGGATATCATTTTCATTTACTTGAGGTATTTAACGTGCACTTTCTGAACCGACTGATTATATCAGCACAAGACTTATAAACTAATTTAAATATAGAACAGGTACAACATCCAGCCTCCTGCAGTTAATTCATCACTATGAAAGGGGAAACCCACATTTCCCTGATATTCGGCCATGCCGGGAATCAAACCCGGTACCCTTAACTCAGTAGACAGACACGCTTTACTGACTGAGCTAAGATGTCGGTAAATTTGGGATATAAAACCAATACATAGTGGTCAAAGTCGGGTGTTCAAAACACTCATCCAATCATATGAAACAAACACTTTTTTTAGTACTACGTCTTGTAACGTGTTCAGGTTATACGCATATGTATTAATTATTATGCTAGGGAGTTATGTACGAGGAATGTTGCATTTAGAGGAGGTGCACCCTCATTTACGTGGGGGGAGAGTGAAAAACCATTTTGGAAAACCATCCTCAGTAGACTACACCCAGCCGAGATTTGAACCCCGATTTCCCTGTCATCTGCAGTCTAGTCTAACACCAGAGTGTGATGCCTTAGACCATGCGGCCATTAAATAAGGTTATTTTATGGTTGTTTACACACAAATCACGCACCTCCACAAGCAAGTGTGACTATTTGAAAATATTCTCTGCCACATCGCGGCCATAATTAATATCCATATAATTTGTTATATTTTGACATTTTGTTATATTTCTGGTGAAATCCTTAGGGCATTGTTTAACCACGGTATTTTATCGGAGGGGTTTCCAAAGGTTTCCCAGCTGTTAGGACTGATTTATACGTCTCTTAGAATTAGTCACCCATTCGAACTGCCTCGGCTCCACCAAATTACGTCAACGGTTATTATTTAGTTTTATTCGTGCGTTGATGTCTTCTGAAGTGTTATTGTTGAGTTGTTTCGAGCGCGGGGCAGTTTGGGCTGTAGGGCACGCACGGAGGTGATTTACTTGTGACCGTGTCTCGTAAACATGGACCTAGCAGTTTACCCACAACAATGGCCAACGTTACATTGGACAGAGAGACCGACTGCAACTCTCCAATGCTGACTTACCTCTATTTTATATATATATGCAAGTAAATTGTTGAATAAGTCTACTGCACAAGTGTGGACAAAAATTTGAAAACTTCTTGTGGTAATTTTCTAAAAATTAGCCTTTATTTTTCCCAAGAGCTGCCCTATAATACAGGTAAATGTTTGAAGATGACACAATGAGCAACGCACATGACACATACACACATGCTCTCTTAATTTTATTAACATATACGAAGACGACAAAACAAAATCAGGTTAAAAAGTATTTTTGAAACTTCAGTAAAAAAAATTAACGGTTTAAAGTTTTTTTTTGACCTAAATATTTGTAGATTTGGTGTAAAATATGTTCTGTTTATAGCTCTTTAATAGTAATAGTGCTTCAATTAAGACATATATATATATAGATTTTATTAGCAAATATAACTTAAAGGATAGCAGAATATAATATTTACTGTCACTATCTTACCACTTGATGATCTATCATGGAGTTCAATGAAAGACAACGGCTCGAATAAGATTTTAGATCTGTGGTCTTAATAGTTAATAATTATTTATCCAGAAACTACCTCGGGAGAAGAACGAAGATTTACACTTGACTTTTAATAATTACTTAAGTATGAAACTTTACCATTTTATATAGTCAAGTATTTTTTTAAACTGGACCCTCCAACCGTGATCCAAAAAGATATCAGAACACAACAATGAGTTCTTCTTTGCTAAAAAAACCCCAAAGATTGTCAATATTAATAATTACTATTTCCTGTTTGTATACGAGAAAGGAATAAAGGTATAAACACAGGTAGCTAAAACTACTTAGTTAATTACGTCAAATAAAATTAAATACGTGAATATTATTGCACAAACTAGAGGATATTATGTATAATAATATAATTGTTCTTAAATTCGGTTAGGTAAAGGCAAACTAACATATTTATCATAGTGAAATTTAAATGTAATGTTTCTTCAACAATTGATATTACGCAGATAATTAAAAATAATATTACAGCAGATTATTCAACTTGGAATACGCGTACCCCCGGGGTTAAGCAAAAACATCTTAGGGGACGTAAAGTTTAAGATATATATACATACACACAC